>OMLF01035255.1:1402-40994 GCA_900302615.1 Holocentrus rufus
GATGAGAGATTTAAAAAAAAAAAAAAAAAAAAAAAAAAAGCGTCGGATAGCATAAGATAATCTCTTCTGGATTTGCAAACCAGAAATAATCAGATTTTTTTTTTATTCCAAAATCACCTGGCTCCCTCATCACCTGGCCTCTGCTTACACACTTCCACTCTCTCTCTTTCTCTCTCTCTTTCTCTCTCTCTCTCTCTCTCTCACCCTTTCTCGTGGGCTCCTGCTGCCCACGCAACCCTTAAAACAACAGTGTTGCCAGCTCAGTCAGAGAACACCTATGATTTTCTTTTCCACCATATCATTAAGGCAAACAAAGACTGCTCTAATGTTATAATAAACCGAGGCTATTAAATATTGACAAACGAAAAACAATGTGGAAGGAGGGATTGCAGCTTCAAGGATGTTGCTACATAGCCTTTGTTGGTGCATGCTTACAGCTCAGGTCAGCCAATGAGGGATTGCCCCAGGAGAGGTAATGCATCACCACATGTCAAGGTATCCCGAAACTGTCTGTTACTTTCAGCCATATTTCATACATTAACCACGAGGAGGAGGAAGAGGAGGAGGAGGGGGCGGGAGACCAGACAGATTATCAGCAAGGTCACTCTGCCCCACTTCTCAGTCCTGCAGTGGTGGTGGGTTGAAGCGTTTCCGTGATGTGCCCACTCGCTCAGGTTACTGCGACAGGCTAGGTTACATAATGTCTCACTCATAATGTCTGAGTGCTGCTTTTCTGTTGTCTAAATAAAATACAGACGCTGTTTCCTTTGGAGTATTGATGGATTATTGACACCTTCCTTAGGTCCTCTCTTGTTCCCGTGTCCTTCCACATGCTCTAGTGCAGCACAGGGGCAGGCGGTAATTCAGTATTACCATCTATCGTCTTTCAGGAGAATCGTATCGTGACGATATGGTGATTTTGGATATTGTGATTGGATTTTTTTTTAAATTGACAAATTTAGGCATAAAATATTTTAAGGACATTTTATTATTTGTAAATGTTAGAGTTTGGCTTGACATCATGCCTGACATTACCATTTGGTTCCTTATGATGAACATCAATGTGGTTATTTTTGCATACATGAGTCCTATTGTGATTCAAATCGATTAAATAAACCCTTATGAGAATTATATATTATATATCAGTTGTATAGTCCAATCCTACCATACTGTTACTCAGCCGTCATGCTGCTGCAGGGTCAGCACGAGGCTTCAACGACTGCTGACCAGGACTGCCAAAATAGACATGCTCTGGCGCTATGCAACCGTTACTATGACAAAGCCACCATGTTCATTTTTCTGGCTAGGGAACAGTGGTGCAGCACAATGGCAGCTAGGGCCACCTCCCAATTTTCTGTCTAAGTGCTGTGTGCTCCACATCTGGGGTCTGGATTAACCCCCAATTTTAGGAGGATTTGGAAGCAATTACCTGCAACTTCTAGCCTGGACCTGTTTAACCTGTGCTGGTTGGTTGAGTAATTAGTGGTTTTGTCAGTAGACTTTGTTCGGAGCAGCACTACAATGTGGAGGGCCTCTTTAGGTCTTTATATGACAGAATTTGATTAAGCATCACAGAAGCATTCTGACACTAATAGGCTATATCTCAGAATAGTGGGTTAATTGCAGCAGATATTGAGGACAGTGAGCCACTCAAAGACTGCTGGAGCAGTCATTTCACAGATCTCACATTATGCACGGTAATTGAGTTAATTCAGTGAAACACCACTGGCAAAAAAAAGAAGGAGGAGAGCAGGCAAACTGGAACAAACTTGCATGTCAGTCGAAATAATAGCAAGAACAGCACGGGCCATGAAAATGATGGAAAGTTGGGTGTTATGTGGAGAGACAATGTGGAAACACGCTATTTCTGTTGTGAGAAACCAATGGCACCACCTCCACACATCCTATTGGCCAAATCCAAAATTAGATCTGTTTTTTTGGAGAGTGAAGAAGCAGAGGAACACGGCATCAGACAGGCTGCTGCGGGCGGTGGGGAGGTTGTAGCAACTCGCTGGTTACCACACTGCCACCAGTGTGTTACTCAACCACATCCTAGCCACAGGGCCAACATGGCGGCACCCAGCTGCAGGAGAGCAGAGGCCTCCGGACCCACTCTGTCATTTAGCCGTCTCTCAGTCACGACAACTGCATTGTAAAAATGATGGTTGTCACTTACTGGCTGTTTTTAATACCTTTTACAATCCCAAGTGGGTGCTCTTTATAGACACAAACACAAGCTGTTAGCTGGTGAGTGGCTATAGCTAGCTGCCCACAGAGCTTTTGTAGGACATCCCATGCGGCTGGTAGCAGAGGGAGGGAGGAAGGGAGTTTCCTGGCCATCTGTTAGCTACTCTGACCTACTATCTGCCACAACTGGAGCAGCGACCTCCTCCAGCCCTGCCCAGCTTCCTCCCCCCGCCTTAATCCCAATGTTTGTCTTCCAAAGGGGGAAAGGCACATGGCTGTCATTGACTGGCAGCCACCTCGCCCGCTCGAGGACTCCATTTCCTACTTTGTATGCTCAGGAATAAAAGTGCAAAGGCAAAGTGATAAGGGATAAGGAGGGGGGGGGAGCCATGCTGGATCCCATTAGTCTGACTGTCCTGCATGGGATGATCCCATGTAAGGAGGGAGAAAATCTTCCCAGGGAAGCGAAAGTGTTAAGGCTGTGGCATCGAGTGCATGACTGTAGTCTAGATCACGACACGGGTGCCAAACACGCTCAAGGCCGGAGGTCACGACACACACCACATCGTAGCTGTTTTTCCAATGCCACGTTAAATGCTGCTGAATACTTTTTGATCTTCTGAAGCAGCGTGGGCGTAAAACGAGGGCACCAAGAGCCACCAGCTGGCCCCTTGATCTTTAAACTCAAGGAGTGAAGTGCTGCCACGTGAGAGCGCCACAGTGGAAAGACTAGCTTGCAGGCCACTGTTGTTGTTTTATCCACTGTTACTTAGTTGCCATAGGAGGCACTCACGCACACACAGTGCTTTTTGTGTGTCTGTAATCCACATTTTGCTAATCCTTCTAAATACAAAGGTAACCTAAATCAAAAGCCATTAGACCTCAGTGTTGTACCCGTGCGATCTGCAGGGTTAGGGGCAGTTCTCTTTAAGTTTACTCCAGTAAGAGTGCAAAAACTCATACGGAAAATTCACACTACAATATCAAAGCTCAATGCTTCTCAGTAATTTCTCAATGGATTTGCCATAACAACATTTGGTACGGTGAAATATTTCCAATTTTTGAAGCTGGAAGAAAATCCACTTCCAGAATTGCTTGAATTGTTTGGCCCTAGTTTAGCTCTGCAGCAGCCAGTGGTTCAAAACATGTGTTTTTTTGTGCTTGAGGTTTTGGAGGTTGGCATTAGCCTCAGTGCATTAGCAATACATAGGATGTGTCATCACTTGTGTGAACGTACAGTGGTGGGAATGGTTTGGCTCAAGGCCATAGCATTTTGAACCCCTCTATTCTGTATGAGTAAGGAAAGCTTAAATGCAGGAGCAGGCGCATACACAGTGTGCAGTGATGCATGAAAATACAATGATACTGTATAAATCTCACAGGGGAGGGGCTGGTTAAATTGCAAAGGCACTGTCAAAACTGACAAGCACTTTACTGTGGGGTTGCTAGGGAGACAGGGCCCATGTGACTGGATGGCAGCATTGAAGCAATGAGATGCTACTTTGTAACGCAGATGGACACAAACTAAAGAGCAGAGAAAGAGAGAGAGAAAAATATGCAGAAGTCAAAACAAAAATTCAGGAACAATTGCTAGAATGTTTTAGCAGAGTGAGGATATGATTATAGGGGAGAGAGAGAACCAAAATTAAATGAAATCAAAGAATGTGTGTGTGAGAGAAAGAAGGTCCAGCAGTGAATTAGAGTGGCTAGTGGAGCACACAAGGTGGTGCATGCATAATCACCTCGGAAGCCTAAGAGTGAGGCTTTTAAGATTCGTGTGTGAGTGTTGGTGTGAGTGTGTGTGAGGCCTGTGAGCAGCAGCTGCAGAAGGCCTCCATTAGCATGCTGGAGGTGGTTATGTAAACTGTCATGCTGTCGGACCAGAGTGAATGTGGGAAGTCGGGCCCTGAAACAGGGCCTCTATCTTCATGAGAACAACCTCAGTGGTTGTGATTGATTTTCCCACTGTGTCTGAGTTACATTACCGCTGTGAAATGATACAGCATGGAGGCTCTGAGGAAATGCTGTGGCTATCTCATCTGAAATGGTCGATCCATTTGAATTAAATTATATCTGCAATAACAGTGCTGGCGAGTTGTTATCTTGCCATTGGTGGTGTATCCAGCTATCCCATCTCAGCTGCTCACCTCTCCACAACTTCCGACTGGGCAGTGATGAGATGCATTCCTGTCTGTCATCTCAAGAATTGTGATTATCCTTTTATCTTTAAATATATATTACACAGAAATCTGCTACTATGTTGATCACCCTCACCGTTGTCAAGGGCATGAGGATAGAAAGTCAGAGTGAATTACATTGTGAACTCCACCAAGAGATACAATGTATCACCTTTACCATTTAAGCAGACAAATGACTGAAACACATTCAGTTTGCAGTGGAAACATTTAATTATCTGTATTTAAGTAACAATCTGCAGCATTTTCATGCACATGAATGTACATTTTCTTCTCTCCGTTGCCTGTTGATACAAGACAACTGATGAAGCCTGTGCCCAGTTCATGAAAGCTTTTACATTCTGAACAACTGCTGTGTGGCAGCTCTTTCCAGGGAAAAAAAATCCTGCGGTACACAGGAAGTGATGCATTTTACAGTTCTGGCAGCAACAACAGCAGTTTGTTTGGGATAAACAGAAGAAGAACAGAGTACTTAGCGTGAACAGCGATAGCCACCATGGCTGAGTAGACAAAGACAAGAGCTCCACTTATAGAAACTCAAACTTCATCAACAGGAAAGACACCTCGGTACTGGTGATACTGTTTAATTACCAAGCTATGAGTGCCAAACATGACACCAAAATAAGTAAAAAAAACAGGGCTCTCACAGATTACTGGTGTGACCAGAAAATTCTAACAACTGCTCATGATTTTGAAAAAAAGTACAAGTTTAAAAGCACATAATTCAAGTGTAAAAAAAAAATAGTGTAACTGTGAAATTTCTGAGATTCAAACAGCTGTATCTCTTTTCCCCTGCAGGTTTTTGCCACCTATCCCAACGAGGACTATGACAGGCGTAATGAAGATGTGGATCCCATGGCAGCGTCGGCTGAGTACGAGCTGGAGAAAAGGGTGGAGAGGCTGGACCTGTTCCCTGTGGAGCTGGAGAAAGGTGCTAAAACCTCCCAAGCAACACCAGTCCTCCACAGTCTGACGTTTGCACTCAGATTTTTTTACCTTGGATTTTTCCTTTCTTTTCCTTTCATGCTCTCATTGAAGCCTGATGTAAAAAAACAAAAAAACAAAAAACAAAAACAAACAAAAAAATGCATTTCTTAGTAGTGTAAAAAGGTCTTGAATGTTCAATGGGCATCTTCCCCCACCCCCACCTTCAGTGGTTTCCACAAGGCAAAGAAAGTGCAAGGGTGCAAGTTTTCCTTCCATCTCTGCCCCCAGTGAGCCGCACTTACAACATCCCTTCAACATTATGGTACATTAATATATTTATAGAAAACTATATATAGAATTGTGTACAGGGCATGTTAAACAGGATACCATATGTGAGTGTATTCTGTATAAATGATGGGGCACTGTGTGTGTGTTCTGTATATGCCCTAATATTTCTGGTATTATTACATAAACATTGTACCAATACATCTTACAGTTACAGTAGAGCATTATTTAATGTGCACCTCCAAACAGTGTTCTTGTCTGGCATTATATGCTAATGAATATTTGTGGGACAATCTAGAGTCTAGAGTTCAGTGTTTTTTAGACTTTCATGAGCACTTCAGCATCCCACACAACCTGCATTCCTGCGTGGGCTGGATTAAGAAAGGCTTCGCTTTGCTATTTCTGGGACGTCTGTACAGACTGTAATCAATACATGAAAATATTCAATACAGAATGAATCATTCACCAAAAAGTTACACCTCCTCTTCCTTTAACCATGTTGTCATTTGGCGTCATTTTGACCACAAATAAGTCCTACAGTGTTCGGAGTTCAAGATTTTACCATGATAAAATATCTAAGGACTCTTGGCACTGCACCTTTTTTTAAAAGTGTGCGTCTCAACATAAATGAACATGTAGTCAAAGCAAAAGATAAAGGACATGCACTTCCATGCTTGGCTAACATTAGCAGGAAAATTTGACTGAAGCATGTTCACATAGTTTTATCATGGATTATAATGACGGTATGTATTTTGGTTTGGTTTGCACCCCATTCCCTGTCAGACGGAGATGGCCTGGGCATCAGTATCATTGGGATGGGCGCAGGAGCCGACATGGGCCTCGAGAAGCTGGGCATCTTTGTGAAGACAGTCACGGAAGGAGGGGCAGCACACAGGGATGGCAGGTACGTCGATTCATGGTTATTTCCATTACTTTGGCCCGTCCTGGTGGCTTGGATAGTTAAAGGCACACACCATGACACTGAGACATCCTGAGCTCACTCTGGCCTGGCACCTTTGTCACACATCATGCCCCTCATTTCTCTCTTCTAGTCTTTCTTGTCTCCATCTACTGTCTCTATTAAATAAAGGTTAAAAAACAGCAAAAACCTAATCATTCATCTGGTTTAAAACGTTTAAGGAGGATTTTCTTTTAAATTCAAAGTGGGCTAGTTTAAAACGTATACCCTATTCAATCAGTAAGGAAACTGAAAATAAATACTAAGTCATAAGGTTGTCAAATACAGTTGCAGTTTGTATCTAGAACAGATGAAAGTGGAACTGAAACCACCCTGCCGCTGGACGCAGAAGTGAAGCTCCATATCTATCAAAGACCAAGTCATGCATTTTTGATCAATGTGGTGTTCAGTGATGTGATCATTACCAAGAACCCTTCATATAAAATGCCTTTTCTTTTGCCATTCAAATAATTTTGAGCCGCAAATGCCCTTCTGTCAAACTGGAGGGGTTCCCTCACAATGGTCTATAATATACTATTATATTTATTGTAGATCAGTGGTTCCTCAAGGTCTTTTTTGTAAATTAGCCATCAACCTGAGCCACACTGAATAGTTGTAGTGTTGTTTCCAGGACTTCACTGGCCTACTAGCTCATTGTCATTCCTGGCAAAGGCGAATAGCTCTCCTTGCCAAGAATGAAGACTTGTAAATGGAGGTGGGTTTGAGTGGGTTTATGCATGGAGGGTGTCGAGATGATGAGCAAATACCTCTGCTGAGCCGCTGCTCAAAACTCCTGGTGTTGATCCTCAAAGTGTTTTCCCTCAGGATCCAGGTGAATGACCTGATCGTGGAGGTGGATGGGACCAGTCTGGTGGGAGTCACCCAGAGCTTTGCTGCCTCTGTACTCAGGAACACCTCAGGAACCGTCAAGTAAGAAACACTCGCAATGATACTTTCATGATGTGATTGACTCAGAGAGCATCTTCTTGGTCTTTGTTTTACCTTTTGTATCATATTAACAACGAGGCCATTTAAAAACACAAAAGCATTCAATGCCATTGTAAATGAACATGATTGTCCTTTTACAGCTCCAGTGGTCTTGCTGCTCGCCTTAGCTGTGACTACGGAATTTATTTTGTCAGACCACTTGATACTCTCGCTATGACATCTTATGTGCTAGCTTGAAGAGACAGTTTCCTCTTGTTGTACACCCGCAGCCGCTTTTAAACGCAAGACTGACTTCTACCACATCCTGCCCATTCAGATCACCGCTGACTATAGATTTATATCTCATGTCAAACACAGTCATGATTATATCCTTCAGCGCTGAAAACCTTCTCTTGGAGGCAGCCTGAATCAGGTCCATGGATTCCACGCTAGAGCCACAGAAAACATGGTTATCAGCAGCAGACATAGCCGGCATCATAAGTATCATTTTGAAATGCCAGGAGGTTATTTGTAGCTCGCCTCTGTGGAGTTTTGGTGGAGTTGACTGTTCCCTATGTGCTCCTTTGTCATCCAGGCTCATTCATAATTCAGGGTTTAGTGGTCAGTTCTGTTGGGGTAATTGTTAGTGTTGTGTGACTTGTCGAAGATCAGAGCCCTTCATAGATAGCTCATGTATTATGGATCCACTGCAGAGAAGGGGAAGGGCAACTGGAGCTCGGGCCTATTCATAAAAATGTCAGTCAGACAAATAGAGCGGGGCAGGAAGTGTGTTTGTGAACGTTTAATTACCCGTTCGTCCCCGGGAAATTGAAAGGCTATAGTGGTTGGCTTAATAGTCGACCGTGGCTTCGTCATGATTCACTGTACTTTTCCTCCTATACTGTTGCTATGGAGGTTTTAATTAGACTGAAATTTGTGAGCCTCATTCAGGAAACATATAACCTGATGTGATACGTTGTACAATGAGCCGGATAAGAGGCAGAGCTGAAGCTTTGATTTTGATCATAGACCAAATCCATAGACACTGCCCTTGTTCGGCTCCAAACAGCGAGCCACTTTCAGTCGTCAGAGAGCCAGCACATTCCACACTGCACGAATACATTACACTGTAACTGTAGATGAATGTATACATTGTAATATATGTAAAAAAGAGACTGAGAGCCTATTGAGGCAGTTTGCATGTTCGTCAAGGGTCAGAAGAGACCAGACCAGCATAGTCATCAGAAAACCAGCATACATAATATCGGATCTAAACAAGGACTGTGTCAGTTCAGCTAGCACATCTGGACATGTGGGTTTAGCAGTGTGTCAGTGTTGTTGATTTGAGTCTACCTGACCTGGACCGCTCCGTGTCTGACTGCAGGTTCCTCATTGGGCGAGAGAAGCCGGGCGAGCAGAGTGAGGTGGCTCAGCTCATCCAGCAGACTCTGGAACAGGAACGCTGGCAGAGAGAGATGATGGAGCAGCGCTACAACCAGTATATGGATGAACAAGAGGTTAGTCTTAATATTCAGGGTTCACGAAGGCTTCTGAGAACAGATGTATTGGTGTAGGATCCAGTGCCAGCTGATAAAATTGGTTATTTGCCAGTCTGGATTTGGCAGTGGGGCACTTTCTGAGAGTGTACAGTGTAAAAGGGAGGGCGCAGTGCCTAATCCTCCCCCATCCCCCTTCTCTCTCAACAGCCACCCAGTCATTACTCCACGCACATGCACTCACCAATCACATTAACACAGATGTTTAAGCATTAAGTGGAATATTCAGGCTACTGAATCTCATAAGACAAATATGAAGTACTTATGGTAATTTGTGGTGCTTTAGAAGTAAGAATCTGCCAAAATGGCACATATGTGATTGGTCATGATTAGCTATTACAGCTGGGGAAAAAAAACACAGTCCCTCATAAGGCTACTTGAGTTAATGCATTACCACAAATCCCCAGTTTTCAAAACCCTGCAGCCTGCTCAGGCTTAAATAACTTCCTTCAAATGGAAAACAAGCTTCTTCTTTTGCATTCATGTAGTGCCTCTGTGTGTCCTCATTTCCCCTTTATGACATTTGCACGAATACCATCTCTAACAGAAGTGACCCTCTCTGGTGGGGTTGTGCAGCGGACACTGGCACACAGCTACACTGTTGCATCCAGCATCCAGTATCAGCAGAGTCAAAACGATAAGCTCAGCTCCGAAATGAGGACAAAATAGGATAAATCAAATTCTGTGCCCCTTTTGCAATATTAATCCCTGTGTCTCATGTTTGGCTACAGTCTTCGTCAGTTGTGATGCTGCGGAAACAGACTGTGAAGTCTGTTCCGCAAGCAGACTGTGAAACTGCGATTAGTTTCATTATGGTAACAAAGAGGAAGTTGCCCCCATTCAAGCGAGGGTGACGGTGGGTGGTTCCTGAAAAGCATTGGGTGTACCATGGAAATTACCTCCTTTTTAGAGTTTTGCACCACCTAGTGTCCGTTTGGTGCCACATCAGCACCATGCACAACATGGCATCACACAACACGTGATCGCCTTTTAAGCTCAGCGATGGGGGGGTGGGGGCACTTTCAGAAGAAGTGTGAAGGACTGTGTGGGTTACAGTGCTTAGCTTGTTTAACTCGTTATTTGGCTGTTTCACTTGCAAGTTGTGGTGCCTTGGTATGCTTCTTTTGAAAAGGAGTTTTTAACCTTGATAGCCAAAGAGCATCGATCTGGTACAACACCCAGTGAAGAGCTCTTGTTGCATTTATCTGAGTGAATTCATGACAATGAAGTTTCAAATGGACTTTTATGCTTTTACCTACAGGCCCTCTGGATCCAGACCGCTCATTTCTTTTAATACTACAGCTGACAATCTGTCCAGCTGGTGTACATATGAACTATTTCAAATCCATACTCCTCTCCTCCCTGCAGGCTGGTGAATATGGCACGGATGAGGAGGAGGATGAGGACGAGGAGGTCAGCCCGTCCTATCCCAGTGCCATCGAGGTCTTTGACCTGGCAGAGAACGAGGACATGTCACCCCTGGAGACAGACCCTGAGAAACTGGCCCATAAGTACAAGGAGGTGAGTGATGATATCCTTAATTAGAGCACCTCTTGTCTAATCACAGCTCCTGTCCTCTGATGTGCCTAATATGAAGATCTGTATTTAAAACTGTAATCTCTCTCTCTCCAATAAAGCTCCAAATAAAGCACGCTGTGACCCAGGCTGAGATCCAGCAGCTGAAAAGAAAGGTTGGTTCTTGTTTATTCAAGGACTATCAGACAAATGAAGATATTTAATTATATCCTACAGTAACATCAGTTACGAGTGTAATGTGCTGCGGTTACTACAGAAAATCATACTCATATTTGCATGAGAAAATTTAGTATTTAAGGGATTTGGGGGGTGGAGGAAAGTTTAAAAAAGGGGGGGAGTTAAAGGAAAAGTTTACTCAAAATACAAAAAAAAGATACTTTCCCAATTAGTCCTAGTGGAGTCTGTCCATCCACATAGTATCTGGATAGATAGATTGCACTGGAGATATTTGGCAAAATATCTTTCTGTACTTTGGGGGAACTGTTCCTTTAACATGTGTTTATTTATACCACATAGAGGGTGAATCATATAGATTTATACAACACAGTCTTTGCTTTGTGCAGCATTTACAAAACCAAACGTGTCACCTGTCTTTTCAGCTGCACCACGCGGAGCAGGAGAAGCAGCGCTGGCGAATGGACAAGGCTCAGCTGGAGCAGACCCTGCAGGAGAACAAGGAGCGCATGGAGAAGCTGGAGGGTTACTGGATGGAGGCTCAGAGTCTGTGTCAGGCCGTGGACGAGCACCTCAAGGAGACGCAGGCCCAGTATCAGGCCCTGGAGCGCAAGTACAGCAAAGCCAAGCGCCTGATCAAGGAATATCAGCAGAAGTAAGGCATCTTGACAGCTTAATCAAGAGTTCTCAGAGCTGTGATGCATATTATGTTTGGGATAAGCAATCTGGGACAATGATCTGCTTCCTTTCACAGGGAGATTGAGTACCTGAAGAAAGAGACCCAACGTTGTGCACAAGATGGAGCTGAGGCTTCGCTTCTCAAAGCTGAGTCTGGGCAGCTCCAAGAACAGGTAACAGAAGTGACCTACACCATGATCACTCTGTTAGTGCTTGTAGTTTTTACCTGAGTGAGATCAGCTTGGGTCCAGATGTATAAAGCCACACGCATCAAAGTGTGCATATAACACTTAGTACACAAAAATCTGAAATAATAATAAAAAGTGCATCCCTCCACACATTTTGACAACATTTTGCATTGAGTGTGATATTGCGAAGTGGCAAAGAATAAAGCCAAAGAGGTTTTTTATTGTATTTAACACTTTTTTATTAGGACTTTTAACCATTTCCACAAACTATTAAACAATAAGCCTGTTAGGTCTCATTAAGTTCATGATGATAACATTAATAGCTGTATGTGTGTGATTAACATCGGTATATTTCCCAAGCCTAATTTTTATTCTGGCAAGAGTTAATATGTGCACATGCATCATCAATTCATATGGAATTTTGCAATAAGAATACAGCACATCTTGGATAGTAAGTCAGACTTACTATTTCTTATGAATCAGTAGGCTACTATGGCATATACATAATATGAAATTAATATAATTGCAATGAATTATGTTAACTTTGGCTGTGCTTTTCCTTAACAAGGCTAAATAAACATAATTACCTTTCTGAATTCAATTTGATTACACATCTGATCCCAAAGTATCAGATTCCAAAGATACTATCTGATGGTGAGATCTGTGTTGGAGAATTTTTATATGTGTGTAATATCAGGATCAGATTGATGTTTCCATGTATCTTTCAAACAGTATGATAACTGCATTTTATTTTCTTTCATCGCCAGGTGGCCGATCTGGAATGCAGGGTTGAAGAGCTGAAATCTGAACCTTTATAAAAGCCTTTATCCTTTATGTATCTCTGAAAGCAGAACTTCACTAGATGAAGGGGAAGATAGTGTTATTGTACTTGCAGTGAACCGCAGGGTATTTCTTGTCTCAAACTTAAGCTTGGTTTCTGGTCGCATACTGTATATGTATCCTCAGGCTTTGTATTTCTGCATACAGCCTCTTAACCCTTTTAACCATGTTTTTCTGTTAACACTTAATAACTGGGAAAGTGAAGAACAGTTTTTATCATCAGATGCGGACAAGATCTTATGTTGGGCTCTTGGTGTACTGTTCCTTTTGATTTTCAAAGTTCAGTGTTTAATCCCTTAATTTGTGTTTTTGTGAATTAGAGACCAGGCTATTGCTTTTAATTGCCAAAAACAAATTCCTTTCTTTTTTTGCCTAGTTTTGTGAACTTTTTTTTCTGAGTTTGTACAGACGTGATACTGTATGTGGTTTATCAAGCAAAGTTTGGTTTGTATAAATTTTTAATATGTGTATAACATTTAACATAATATAAACTAATGAGATTGAGGATCAGTGTATAATTTATGTGATGAAGATGTGTAAATTGGAAGGAGATTGCACTGAAGAAGAAATCAGCAACAAGGTGCTTCACTGGAATGGAAGAAAAAAAAAGAAGAGAGTCTGAGGTGTCTTCTAAACTATACAAACAGTAACCCAAACTTTGTAGGGGTCTTGTCACTTAATTGTCAGAACCACCTGCTGCCTACCTTTCAGAGCTGTTTGTGTATTTTTTACACATAGACTCACTAATGAGCAACAATCCTCCGGTGTGAACCCCTCACTCGTATCTTATTTTCAGAAAGGACCAGAGGAACAAACCTCCACAACTGCTGTGCCACAAGTGAAAATGGATTGCTTTTCCCTCAAAGTGGATGTTGTCAAGGATTTGTGTAACAGGTATTAGTTAGGACTACTGATATAAGAAACATTACTGGACTTGGGTGGTTAGAAATGTCCTTACCAGCAGCAAAGTTATAGATTTACAAGTCTTGTATCTCTAACCAGCAGCTGCACTTGACACCCCTGTGTGTAGCACATGGATAACACTGCCAGGTTTACACCTGTTTCAACTCACGCACAGTTTAAGTGAACTTGAGTCTACTTGTGTCAACTCTCATACCAGTATGTTTGTATAGTTCTGATAAGACTGAAATATTTTAATTTTGCTTAATGTTTATAATATAGCCAAGGTGGACATATGAGCTAACAGGACAAAAACTGACAAAAGCAATGCAAACGGTTCAATAGACCAAGTTATACTGTATCTTGTAAAAAAGAAAAGAAAAAAAAAAGTAGATCTGGTTGACTACAAAATTACAACTAATGAATTGAAAAAAAATGGGCATGATTATGAGTATTTTCATAATATTAAGGCTTGTACAGTGCACATGCTTTGCATTGTATGTTTTGTGGAATAAATGGTCAAACAGTGATGGTCAAGTTGGCTGTTTTTATTTCAGTTATTCATTCAGAGTTTAACATTCAGAGACCAATTAAGCTGCAATAAGCCTAGCGAAATCATCCGGATTTGTTTAATCGCACAACTGCCTGAGTACAAGTTCCATTACATATTTGTCTAAATAGCAGAAAGGGAATTCAGTGACAAGGTCAATTTATTTTTAACCCCCATCAGTTTTATGAAAAGCTCTTTAACAGACAAAAGAATGAAAACCTTTAAACATAAAAATCCAATAGTTTGAATATTAACTGACTGCGTTTAAGAGATGACTTACTATAATGAGAAAGAGGCTATGTGCAGAACATTCAAGAATTTTATGCAGCCCTTGAAAATAACATGAAGTATCTGAATTTGACAACTTAGTGCAATTCGGTTGATTCAGGCAACAATTTCTACAACTTCCAACAGACTTTAAAGGAGGGATCTGACTATGAGTGCATCTTCTGATGGTGTCTCCTGAGATGATAGTTTCGAGAAAAGCTCTTTCCACACTGGGTGCATTTGAACATTTTCTGGCCCAGGTGTAGCATCTGGTGAGCTTTGAGACTCTGTAGGCGGCTGAAGCTTTTACAACAGTCCGGGCAGTTGTATGGCCTCACCCCCGTGTGCTTCCTCTCGTGCCGTTTCAGGTCTCCCGACTGCCGGAAGCTCTCCCCGCAGTGGGTGCACAGGTACGGCTTCTCCCCGGTGTGAGTTCTGATGTGCACATTGAGCTGCCCCGTGTAGGAGAAGCTCTTTGTGCAGTGAGGGCAGCTGTACGGCTTCTCCCCGGTGTGAACACGCTGGTGTTGCTTGAGACCATAGTGGTTTGCGAAGCCCTTTCCGCAATCCGTGCACAAGTACAGTATCCTCACCTGCTGGAAGCATGTGTGAGCTTTGAAATGTTTGGTGCTTACGTAACTCTTCCCACAGTGGGGGCAGACGTGAGGTTTATCCCCTTCCTCTTCCCCCAGCTGGCCCATTTGGCTGTCTGACTCAGACTGCGATAGATACTCGTGGGGGTGGTGTCTCCTGATGTGTTTGCGCAGGTAGCTCTTCATAGTAAAGGAAAACTGACAAAACGAGCATGAGAAGAGCTCAGATGTGCAGTGATGCTTCTCACAGCTTTTGGCCTTCTGGTGCTGTTTCAGGTTGCCGGGCTTACTGAAGAACTTGCCGCAGCGATCGCAGCTGTAAGATTTTGCATCGACATGTGCTATTCTCTCATGCCTCTTCAGGAAACCAGATTTATTAAAGGTTGCAGGACAATGAACACACTTAAGCTGTTTTGGTGTGCATTTGTGTGCTTTGAGATCATCTGGGTTTCTGTATGTTCTTTTACAGCGACTACAGCTATACCAGCTGTATTTTGCCGAGCTTCCTGCTCGGTTTCTCGGTACTGAAGCACTGACGTCAGGCACCTCTGGCTCACTACAGCTCTCCTGAGTCTCAGCAGGGTTGGTTACTGTCTTCTTGCCAAGGGCTGTCCTTCTTTTCGGAGCTATAAGCCTGGTTATGGCAGAAATTTTCGATCTAGCTCCAAGTCGCTGTGGCCTCTGAGAAAGAGATGTTTGGACAGATTCGGCTGTTTTAGCCAATGATGGTTGTGCAACGTAGTCTGGATCGTGGTCCTCATCACCATTGGTGGGCACAAGATCCTCCTCTGGATCTTCCACTGGCGGTATTCCAGGGTTGTCCTCCACGTGATGGAGACTTATGTGCTGTTGTAGGGTGTCTTCTGAGGAAAAAGTCAGCGAACAGTTAGCACAGAAAAAGGTAATGGTGGTAGCTTCTTTCGGAGCCTGATTTTCTCTTGCTCTCCATTTCCTTTGCTTTTGGTGGCATTTCAGGTGCCTGGCCAGGTCACTGTACTGGCCAAAGCTCTTTCGACACACAGTGCAAACATAAGGCCGTAAATTCCCATGGACAGTAACTTTATGCTTTTTAAGGTATCCATTTGTAAAGCTCTTACCACACTCTGTGCATGTGTTGGATTGGTCGTCCAACTCCTGGGATGTTTCTGCTTCCCCTAAGGAGGAACACTCAACTTCATTCTGTTCTGTAGTTTCTGTTAGTGGCTCATTTACATTAATTGTATTGGTTTCCATCAGTTCCTCAGCTACAGTCGGCTCCTCCGTATTAGACAGTTCTGACTGAGGTGGCGAGCTCTCTTTCTTCTGGGTGAGGATTTTGTTCCAACTGGTCTGTCTGTTGTTGTCTTTTATCACGGCCTGCTTTTTGTGAACTAGCTGGTGTCTGAGCAAGCCAGATGCCTGGCCAAAACTTCGCCTGCAATGAAGGCAGCAGTAGGGACGCCTGTTGGAGTGGACGCAAAGCTTGTGCCTCTTAAGGTGATGGATGTGCTTAAAAATCTTCCCACATTCAGAACACGTTCTGGCCTCTAAGGGACTGACAGTTAATGCCACCAGGGAGTCTGCAGGGTGCTCTGTGTCGGCGCTGGGAGAAGGACTTTCAGGTTCAACTGCTTCAACACCTGGTGTTGTACAGCCCTCCTTAGGCTGCAGATGGAAGTACTCTGTGTGTCGCTGCAGGTAGGCCTCCGTGGTGAAGGACAGCTGACAGTGAGAGCAGAGGAATATCTGCGACGTCACCGCTGTGTTACTCTCTAAAATTTAAAACAGAGAGAGAGAAAAAAACGATGGTCAATACACTTTACCAGAGAAAAAGAAAAAATGTAAAAACAAAATGACTGGTGTAATTGTAGGAATTTTCCTGCTCAGTCATTCAGTTAAATAGTAAATTAATATGTTAATATAAATTGATTCCACAGATATTTGGGTTTAACAAGTTCTGTTTTCATTGCCTCAAACATTTTAAGTGTATTCCTTTAAGCAATAATGTCCAGGACCACATCCAGAGTTACCTGTTGGAGTGAACTTCATAAACCATATCTGGGGCCAAGCATCACTGAGACGGACGATAAACTTGCTGCTGGGCCACACCATGAGCTCATCTCCAGGGTTTATAGTGCGACAGCAATGAAAAAGAACACTGTCTTTGTACTGGACTGCAAGCAGATTCTTCTCATCTTCATTACGAGCACAATTGACATATCTGTGTATGAAAAGGAAAAGGCAACACACTGACTGAGTCAAAACAGGAACGTGGACCAAGCAGGCCTATAAGGCTTCACCCACTCATTTTTTTCTCACAGAAATGGTTTCAAAACCGGAGACTTTGGCTCCCATTCACACACTGGATGAGAGGGCTTAAAATCAGTGTTTGAATCTACTGAGCCTTGTTAGATTCTCTTTGGGAGCTGATATTCTGTTACTGAAAGATAAACAGACAGACAGACCAATAATGAGAGTCAATACTTTACCTCATCCAGTTGGAGTGAGACTCTCTGGCAGCATCAATGTACTCATATTCATCTTTTCCTTTATAAATCTGCAAAGAACAGAATGAAATCTTAAGCATAAAAAATGCTCACATAAGCACATCAACTAGAAATAGGAAAATCTTAACTACAAGCTCATGAAGCTGAAACTCAGTGTCACATTAGTCATCTAATGGATTTCAGTGTCTCATATCAAAGCTCACCTCCCAGGAGAAGTCACTTGCTATAGCATTCTCCCTTGAAGTCACTTCCCCCTCATACGGCCCAAAATGCATTCCAGGAGACACTGTTGGCCCTTGGTTTATGACCCCCAGACCTGCATTGGGAATACTAGATCTACCTATCATCAGGCCATGGGGTAGAGTGAGAAGGGCCCTCTGGGGAACACCCACGGGAGTAGGAGAGTCAAGTACAAAAGATGGGCCATTGATACTGTTTGGGTCACTTTGGTCTTGGAACAGAGACCGACATTCCTCACAATCTGTAAAATACAAAAAGTCAAAAGACAGAAGATGAGCTTCATGAAATAAAACCACTTGTCAATCCTGGCTATGTGTACTTGCAGACATATGTTTATCCTTCCTTCCTTCCTTCCTCTTCTCCCGCTTGTACTCAATATTTGTACTTCTGCATATGAGCTGGTACATGTAAATGCAAAACTCTATTTCACATAACCTAAGTAAACATATTATCTAGCTTTGCTAGCTAAAATGTTTTAATATAAGCTAGTATCTGTAATACTGTGTACTATTTAGACATGGCTAGCTCTGCACGGTGGCATACAAACATGGTGCTGCTGGCATGATTGATACTCTTTTTAAGACATGTAATTACATGACTACTTTAAGTTTAGCCTGGAATTTCATTCATTTCCCATGTGGTTTTTAAACTGCTTTATGTTTTGCAGTATCACAAGTTTTTCAAAATGCATGGAAACCAAGAGATGTTGTAAACAATAAGAAATGCGGAAAGAAATGCTTTTGCTTACAAAAGCCATCATCAAATTCTGAGTCTTCCCCTTGCACCATAGTATCCAGTAGCTTCTGAATTGGCGTTTCTTCTGGCTCTAATACTGGAAGCCCTAGAACGACACAGACATTATTTTAGAATTTGTGAATAAGAACAATTCATGTCACCAAAATACAACGCATCGTAATGGCGTGGTTAAATATGAAAACTTGTTACGGTAAAATGTTGTTCGTCATACCTGGAGAGGGGTTGTTATCAGAGGGTAAGCACTCCTCTGTTACAATAACCTCCTCGGTTGTCTCAACCCACTCCTCAACGTTACCTCGTCCTGACATGAGTGCAGATTCTGTGGAGGGTCGATGAAAAATATCAACTTCGTGACTGCTGTGTAAAGAATTTAAGCATTAGAGTTAGCTAACTTAAAACGATTAGCTAAGTCGCAAACCAGAACCAAGCAAGGTAAACGTTAGCGATAACAAATAATTTAGCTAGTTAGATATGATATAACGCTAGCTAGCCAGCAAAGGATCCTAGTCCTGGCAAGATTCAGCACGGAAACTATTGGAAAGGAAAAGGTTGACCTCATGTTACATTTGGCTAACAACATTATCCCTAGCTGTTGGTAACTATGTTATGGCAACCACAGCGACGTTAGGAAGAAGAAAACAATCACTCTCGTGCAGCACAACACCATTCCAGTTAATATTGATTAGTTTAACGTTAATGTTAACGTTAACTGTTACTACCAATTTGAATTACCATAAATTCTTCGTTACGTACGTATAGGCAATATATAGAACTCACCGCCTAATTCAAATCTCACATTTATCAGGTACGTTCGCTTGGTTAGGTAGCTACAGAAAAAACAATAGTATCCGGATCACAAACCCGGAAGTAAAACAACAACCGCTTCATTTTTCACTGTAAGATTCCTAGCTAAATTCTAATATTTTCAAAATAACATTAGCCATATAAATGTATCTACTTGCGTTCCATCAAAATTTTATTTCACCAAAAGAATTATTATAATTTATTAAGTGTTCGAAAGTAAGCTGTTCCATATTTTGAATTATTCAAAATCAATCATACTTTATATCAAATAGCTATGTAGGATCCTCTCCAGGATAATTACAACAGCGCCGCTGGTGTAGTGGTATCATGCAAGATTCCCATTCTTGCGACCCGGGTTCGATTCCCGGGCGGCGCACGCTGTTCTTTTATCATTCTTCAGCAAGATGAGCTACAATTTATGAGATTCATGAGAATGTCTTTGCGTGCCTTGCAAATTTCACCTGGGTTGTCATCACAATCCGTGGCGCCTTTGTCTTATATACTGTTATACACACCTCATGAAGGCATCTCTTGGTTCACGTTGTGTGACCTTATCAGACTGCTGTTAATGCGATCAAAAGAGTCTCTGAAAACCTCTGGAATGGTTTGCTTGATTTTCAATAAATGCATTTACGACTGTGTTCATATGGGCTTTCGCTCGTCCGACTACAAGCCGATCACTGCGCCATCTCGCGTTGATTCGATCTGGTTCCAAGCACCGCGATCCGGAAGAGAAGGGAGATGCGCGTGTACTGAGTTGCATGGCAACGAAGTTGCCAACAACTAGAACCAGAAGTGGGATGTATACTCAAGAGCGACCGACTCACTCACCTTGAAAGTACTCCATAAACTACAGTACCGAAATGAAGGCCGTTCAATTTAGTGTATCAGAGAGTGACAGCAACTGTAAAAACAGGGATGAATATCTCAACACCTGTGGAAGTGTACAGTTTTATGTCTTTGCCACACAACAATTGAATTCCACCCAATGGCTATGGCAAGCTACAGACGCATCGAAGAGGAGATTCCTCGTAGGGTTGCTTTTACGCTGCAAAAGCGTCCAAGTCCTCGAAAGCCTACGGAGAGTTTTGCAAGTCACATGCTGGAAGGGCTTCACTTACGCCAGGTCAAAGAAACCAAGTCTACTTCAAGAAATTATCTCTCACAGTTCCGACGACGCGCTGGATGAAAATCTGCTTGGCACTGAAATGGTCAAAATTTGGAACTGGTTCAGTGGGAGTCCCGATTTGATTAAATCAAACTATCTTTTTCGTGTCCTTTCACTTTGTGATAGTGAACTGCTTCGAATGCTGGGGAACCTAACCACCGTGCTTCTGGTCAGACAGAAGAGGGGATTTCTGCAATTTAGTGGTAAGCCAGAGATAGTGCATCAGTCTCCGAGAATTGTGTAGAAATAACTGCTGATGATGTTGATGCAATTCCTAGTGTGCGTCGATAGAGGTCGACAAAGGTCAGAGCTATTAGTAATCTTGTCAATGACAGCTTGTATGACCAAAGATTGCTTTACTTTGCTTTTTATTACTTAATAAAAATAGCCCTCTTTGCTAATTGAATGCAACGAGAACTTGTTCTTGCCTAACCAATAATTTCTTCAGCACTTTGTAATTTTGAATTATTATTTATTATTGTTATTATTATTATTATTATTACAGCTTCTCGGGCATTACAATTCTATGTCCTTTTCAGCAAAGAGCAACCAAAAAAATGAATCCTCTGGGATGATTAGCCTTGGCCTTGGAGGTTTGTCGGATTTGAAAGGTGAGTGCAAAGGCAGTGAGGCAGACTCGGAGGATCCTGCTCTTATGGTGGTGCCTGGATCCTCCACATCTATGTCTGGGGTCAGCCCATACCGAGACTTCATACGCTGCCTCCCTGTTCATCTGTCCAAGAAGATATTAGGTAAGTATGTAACGCTTGAGTAAATATTGACAAGGAAAACAGGCTATCACTATTTCCTGTGGTGGAACGGCAGTGCAGCCTGCTTTTCTCTGTCTTTCTGTTCAATGCAAAGTACCCGTCCACATGTCCTTGAACTGATAGCAAAAAGCAACTGAGCCAGGCTAATGATACCATGGGGATGTAACTCAATTACTCAAGAATGCCCTTGTTAAATCTCCCTTTCAGTCACAGTGGTGGGTTACCCTTGGATATAGGAATGACAAAACCCTGCCTAGCAACCAACCCCATAACCTATCTTCAGTCTGCTCTCTTTGACATTAAAATACATATCATTTAGAGGGAATCTATCAAGTACAAAAGGCCACAAGGCTGTAATAAGCAATAATGATAATAATAATACGGGCTATCAAATTCCATTTTCTCATAACCAAACACACAGTGGCGTCCAAAAGTCTGAGTCCATTGAGTCCAGAACTGCTTGTTTTCACATTTACAAAGAAATAATAAAATATTTTGCTCAATTGATAATTTTTGTTGAAGAATACATTCAGAACTGATACAAATATAGTACATATAAACACTATGCACATGACCTGTCTTCTGTCAGCTCTGTTAGA
The DNA here is from genome assembly GCA_900302615.1 of Holocentrus rufus. Lineage (NCBI taxonomy): Eukaryota > Metazoa > Chordata > Actinopteri > Holocentriformes > Holocentridae > Holocentrus > Holocentrus rufus. Next base: position 22,987 of record OMLF01035255.1, read on the forward strand.
TAAGAACACTTTGAGATGCTGTCAAAAAGTTTCTCCACACTGGCGGTACCTTGTTCAGGACACCATGGAGGACACTAAAGCCAAAAGAATTTTTCAGGACCACGTCATGATTATGCAGGTATAGCAATTGCATATCAAGTATGTTTGTATATGTAAATATTTGATCATAAACAAAGATTTGACTAATGTTTAACAGTGTAGACAATTGCTCGGGGAGTTTGCAGTAAAATATTAATGCCTTTACTGTCAAACGCAGTATTTCTCAGTTAACTTCCTGTGTAAAAGTGTTTTTCTATGTAACAGTGTAACAAGTGAAGTTTAATTATAATAATTATACAAATACATGTTTAACTGTTCTAAACAATGTTTTTTTTATAGCAGCATAATGTGTACTGTCTTTTTCTCTTTTAGAGCAAGAGTACTAATAGTGTCAGCCCCACTTACGCCAACATCCTTGAAGTCCTCGTACCCATCAAATATGATGAGAGAGGAGATGTTCCCTCGATAGAACAAAAGGTCAAAAGATCAGTCTTCCCTTCATGATGTCCATCCTTTGTACCAGAAAACTACTGCCAGTTATGAAATTGTCAAATACCATTTTTAATGCTCATATTTTGTGTAATTGGTTTTACAGGACAAGCCTTTTGAAGCTGCTTATGCCAACATCAAAACCAAAGCAGTGCAAATGGAAGAGAGGAATGTTTACTGTGGTACTTATAATATCATGTTGCTGCTGGAGAAGTTAGTATCTTCTGTTTTTATAATCAAACTGAAAACATGAGTCAGTTAATTTAATATATACCCTATACGAACACAGCATATGAGTAGATGTCTTATCACAAATCATTTTAAAGTAGCATCCTACATTTTTGCACAATAATTGAATCATTCTGTAAGTTAATGAAATCGACACGTATTATTGGGAAAAAATATTTAATTGCATGTTTCTAAACCCAGCAGCACGTGCACATTAAAATGCAAACATACAGTATGACAATAAAGAGCAGTTGGTTGGGTATTGCTGTTTAACAGAGACGATTCACATCGAGTGGTAGACTACAGAGGTGGACAGTTGCTGGTTGTGGGCTCCAAAGACTGCATGGTGCGTCTGCTTTCTGTGGCGTCAACAAGAGAAACTGTCCCAGTGATGAAGGGCCATGTCGGCAGCATCCGGGCTGTGCTGCTCTGTGAGGACCGAGACCTGGTGATCAGCGGCGGCTCCGATTTCAGCATCAGGTGAAGATGGGAGGCTGACACATGGGATCAGTTTAGATTTGTGATTGTGTGTGGTTGTGAACTGTATTATTGTGAATGTATTATGATTCTTTATGATAAGAAGGATGATGATAACTTGTGCTAGTATGTTTGAAGTTTTTATAAAATATTAAGAATTTCTGTCTTATTGAGTTGCTCTTGTTTTTGCAAAATCTAAGCTTCAGTTGTCTCCTAATTTTTTTGATCTCTCTATCTATCTATCTATCAATCCATCTATCCGTCTGTCTATCTGTCTAACTCAGTCACTCTCTTTAATAGAGGACCAGGTGTTCCTAATAATTTTCACACATTGTGATTCTCGCTTGTATACAACAGAATGGCTATTTATTTAATTTTTCATCATAACTGTAGGTGTTGGAATTTGAAGACATCAGCATGTACGATGGTGCTTTATGGTCACACGGGCACCATCAACTGCCTGGATGTTCATGGTGACAGACTCGTCTCTGGGGGTAAAGACTGTAAGGTCAAAGGTGAGAGGCCGTCGTAGGATTTGAATCACTTGTCAGACTCGATGAATTTTGAAATCTTTTTTTTTACCCTCTTGACACCACCAGTGTGGGATCTGCAGGCAGGGAAGCGTTTGGAGGATTTTAATTTCAAGCACCGTAGCTCTGTCCAGTGTGTGAAAATCAACACAACAATGGTCTACAGCAGCTGTGATAAGGGCCTTGTCAAGATATGGGACATGGAGAATGCATCGCTGCTCAAGGTGAGGCGTTCTGCATACCTTGTACTCTTTCCTGAAAGGTAAATTGACCCATAATGTGTTTTCATGACTTAATTCATTTATTTATTTATTTATTTGTATTTGTATTTGTGATTATGTCAGTCTGTATGTAAACTGTATGTCTTCTGTAATACTTTTGCTAGCCATCTCCTCATACATTTGTTGAGGTTTATTTGCATTTTTGTAATTGTGTTCTTTTTAGTATGACCGCTTCAGCTTTGCACATCAGTGGGTTTGTCATTACAACTGCATGCTGTGCGGCCAAGCTTTGTTCAAACTCAAACATCTTTATTTTAAATTCTAGTAGAGATCCCAATGTGTCCAAATATGTGATGCTGAATTACAGGGTAATGTGTATTTAGTAATGCACAAGACATCTAGATATTTTCTGTTAAATCTAATTGTGCAGCCATAAAACAATGGCTCCTGCGATTGAATATTTCACTCATTGTAAATGTGATGTAGCTTAAATGAAGCGTTGCAACCAGCAGATACAGAAGATATGTGTGACGTTGTTGTACAACATGGAAATCTTTCTATCTTTAAAGCTGCTTAAGGGGAAATTTAAGAAAATCAGAGTTTAAGGTAATAATATCTTATGTTACTTAAGGTGATTGATGGCCACCGAAGCTCAGTCAAGTGCCTGTTTTTTGACCAATGGCACCTTCTGTCTGGAGACCGTAACGGTCAAGTCATGGCGTGGAGCACCAACCGTGATGTTAAGCAGCGCCTTATGACCTTCAGCCACCCCAAGTAAGAACCAAAGCACTATGACACTCATGGGAACCTTTTGAGAAACTCTGATAGGAAAAATTGGCCAGAGTTTTTGACATCATATCTTACCTTCTTGCCTGTTGCTGGGAGTGTTGTCCATCTACAACACAACAGGAACACCACCAAAACACCATGGAGTTGATCCTTTTTTTTTTTAACCGTAAATTGCAGAATACTCAATTACAATTATATTCCAGTCACCAAAAGACTGACTGCTGAATGCTGACTATTCTCTAGGGAGGTTCAGTCTGTGATGCTCGCCTACCTCCGTGTCATCACGGGCTGCACGGACGGAAAGATCCGGGTCTTCAATTTCCTCACAGGAGGCTGCCTCAGAGTCATCAAGGTGGGGGCCAAGCCAAGCCCTATATTGTCCATGCATTTTCACAACAACAGGTGAGTGAGTCTGACCCGCTCTTATGAAAGTACCGTAAAAATAATGCATTGTTCAATGTAGTGATAACCCATATAGGATTTGCTCTAAATAAAGACTTACAAGTGAATAATCATCTGTGCAGTGTTTTATATTCTCAGGTTTATGGTCTAAGTTGCTTTTGATGCAGATGCTTCTTCATACTCTACTTTGAAAGATTTCTCCTGATATATAGGCTGTGAAAATCTGGAATTAATTTACCTGTAGTAATGCTATATATGAACAAGTGTATTATTGATTCTTGCAAATGACATTCTTCTCTCTGCTCTCCTTCAGCATACTTGTCAACACTGTATCTCGTGTGCAGCTCTACAAGTTTGCCAAAGTGTGTTGGAACTACGCACAGTCAGCAGAGGCAGGCCAGTGTGGTGCTGCGATGCCTCGGGCTGGTTTGGTCTCTGAGAAATGTTCAGCTTCAGTCAGAGAGATTCCCTGTGCAGAACACAGGGCCCAGGTGGCCTCAGCCAGCCGAAAGACTTATGACTGTAATAACACTACACCACGGAAACCTGAGCTGTCCCACCACACTCGCTCTCTGTCTGCTCCCACTAAATACCGAGCACCAGGTAAAGCCAAGCACCAGTATACTCAAATGCTTTGTAATATACTCAGGGCTGCCATGAGTTATGGGATTTCTGGAAAGTCATGGATTTTTAAGAGGTCTATTGCAGACATGGAAAGTCAGGAAAGTCAATAAATTGCTGGGACAAGTCATGGAATATCATGGAATTTTATCAGCCTCAATTTAAAAATATTGTTTAATAGTTTTTCACTAAATCCATTGTTCCAATCCATTTCCATTGTTATACAGTTTCCATCGAGTGGAAACTGTGTATTTTGATATTCACTCATGTCAAAAGTAGGCGGAATTTAAAAATCTTGGATGCTTAATGTACTGTAGATGGCAGTGATTGATGATTAGCCAATACTTGCACAAGATGAACAAATAGTACTGATAAATAAAACACAGTAGAGAGATTTTGTTTTGTTTGAGATCAGTTGGTTGCATATGAAGAGTTTTAATTCAAAATGAAATATCTGACCATTTGACCATGTGACCATGGAATGTAATGCCTGAATCAGTCAGATTTAACAGAAAACAATATGATGTGACTGCACATTTTAAGCAGAGAGTGGGACAGGCCTATTCTTTTGTGACTCTGTTGAGGTATACACCAGGTCGATCCAAAGTCTCTGAAAATAACCACCTGTAGCAAGTTGGAGAGCTACCGGTGGACCAAGACCTATACATTGATTTTTAGTTTACTGTCTATCTGCTAGTTGTCTTACAGCCAAAATGCACATGAAATGCATATGTAATATATAAAAGCAAAATATCTAAAACAGAATAATTTAAATTTACACCCTCATGTTATTGTGCTTAACTGCTGTCTTCACTGTTTCTGCTCCCTGTCACAGACAAAGAGTTCAGTGGTGAGACTACCAGGAAATCTGTAAAGCTGAGTGAGAGGGCAGCAAGTGAACGCATGAAGAAGAGGGGTCTTCATCATCCTCTGATGACTGAACACATCCTCCTCAAGGTTAACACCATCCAGAAGGCTCAATGTAGGGACAAGGTCGGCGTCAACATGGAGCACAATGCCAGACTGCGAGATGCCTGGAACTCCCTTGCACCCCAAGACCCATCACTGTCTTCCATCCAGAATGTACATCCAAAGCGCAGGTCTTCCCAAGCCTTAAAACAGAGCGCCTGGGCTCAGAAACAAAAGCCATGCCACATGGCACAGACCTGTGTGCCAGTCTTGAACAGAGCTATTGACCTAAACACAAGAAACGGCTTACGCAGCAGAGATGTCACTTCCAGTGTCTCTGACGTCACTATTCGGCACATCCATCCCAGTGATTGTCTAACAGAGCCCCATCTCTACTCGGTTTCTGAAAGGACATTGTCTCAAAGAACTGGCACACAGGAGGCATTCAGGAAGGTGGGCGCCTTCACCACAAGTGCCAAGGATGGGCCACAGGCCCCTGAGCGCATGTTCATGAGAGCCATACCTAACTCTCCAGAATGTTGCACGAAATTGGAAGCAACCAGTTCACCTGTGCCGAAGACCAAACCTATGAACGTGTTTAGAGAGCGTGGAAGATTTAGACTGCTCACAGACACCCAGCTGAAAGAGTATATTAGAAACCAGAGGGAATGCATGCAGAACAGTCTGCAAAAACCCTACAAGCAGAACTAACAGAAGAGGAGGGAGATGGTGCAAAGAGGGGACAGTGGTTAAATGGCCTTCCATCAGTTGCTGGGCATTTAATTACAGAGGCACAATCTTTGACATCATAGTTCATACAGAGAGCTGTATTTTTAAATGTGATGTTCCACTAACAAGGCACTAGGGGTCAGTAGTGTATCAGCTAAAGTTGGCCAGATCAGTGCCCAGGGTTATAATAGCATGCATTTAGATTTTGAATTTATTTATTTATTTTTTTGTTTATGGTTTTTGGACAGTGTAACTTTTAAGTTTAATTTCTAAGAAATGTTACAGTTTTAGTTTTTGGTTTTATTTTGATTTCAGTTTAAGTGTCACATGTCACTATGTATGTGTCTGGTGTTAATAAAGGAAAGCACAAGTGTACATAGTTGGGGAATTACTTTTGGTAATTGGTAAATGTGTCTTCTACTCATGTTGAAATAGTTCGCTCCTCTTGTTCACTTTTAATTATCATCACCTTGTCAGGGACACAATGTGATATATGACTCTTTGCATTGCTGTTACTAAACACTGCTCAAAACTAGAAGTTATTACTATTACCTAGCTCCCACAGTATTCTTACCTCTCATTAAAATGCTTAGGAAACATATTCTCACCGACTGAGCTCTTTATAGTTTTATGAACCATTCTGAATAGTAGGCTGTCAGCTTTTGCACTACAACAACAACAAGAGATCCTTGAGAAAGGAACCCGATTCCAGCATTGCGTATTGAAAACTCTCTCTCAGACCTCCCCTCTGCCTTCTATGGTACTTCAAACAAGACCTGTGAAGTCATCAGAGTGAGAGGGGTTTGTCCCATCCAGAAAGACCTTTCACCCTGCCACCTGCCCTTTAGCTCTGGTGCCTTGGGGGCATCATTAGGGGCGAGGGGGTTGGAGATCAGGGAGAGAAGGTCTTCTGCTTTGGACTACAGCAGCATAACAGCTGGGCAGCCGTGAATTACAAAGGGGTATGAGGGTTAAGATGCCCCACTTTGGAGAATCTCTTCTTTCAGGAGCAGCCCGCTGCTAATTTGATTTAGTCTGCAGAAAATTGGGGATAATAGTGTCTCCCCCTTTTCTCCTGTGGCCGTGGCTATATGTGATGTAGGGAGACAATGCAGCTCCCTCTTGCTCCCCCAGCTCAGCTTAGCTTCTTCAGGCAGCACAGCCCCCCATTGTTCCATCAGGTACGGAGCCTCTTGTCCAGGGTCGGCGCAGCTCCGGGGGGATAATGAGCGTAAAATCAAAGCAAAGGTAGAAAAGGGAAAGTCTTCATGGAGGAATGCTCTTAGACCTTCTGCTCCCTTGAGCTCCTAGGGGTGGGCTGGGGAGAGAAGGCAGAGGGTTTATTTATGAGAGCTGGGCATAAGGAGAGGAGAGTCCTGAAAAAATGACAATGTCTCCCTTATAGTGAATGAAGGTTATAGGGGTTGGAGGTTGGGGTGGAGGTGACAAAGGACTGTTCAGTATGAGCTAGACGACCTTTTCATCTATGTAGATCTCCTCCTGCAAAGACGCATATTTGCATCATAGTTCATTTGTCAAATAAATTTTTCAATTTCTGTCATGCTGTGTCAGCGGCACATTTGAACTCGAACTTGGTCTGTCCTAGACCCCTCTTTGCAGTCCAGGCTAGTCATGGCTCAGAATGGGGTATACACAGTCATGATCTGAATGATTTTGTATTTGCATGTCACTCAGACGGGCGGCTGACTTGCCCTGGAGCTGTCCAGATATCACACCGTTACCAGAACTAACGAGATGGCTATCGCACGCACAGGCTCTCTGAATATGCAAATGACACGGTTCTCATGGGGAACAGCCTTGTGATAAGAATGACCAGTGATTGAATACACAGCGAACAAATTTCCCCGTCGTAGAAACAACCATTTTCTGGTCTCAAGAAGGACATTGTCCCAAAAGTCAGCCATATATATCTTTTGAAACTGTTGGAGAACTGAAACTAAAACTGAAACAAGAATCATAATGAAGAACATGAGGGACCTGACAGAGCAGTGACATCAACACATCGGAGCGATGACAAGAGCCTTGATCTCAGAACAGCCTTAAACGCCAGTAGGCCACATGGCCAGCACTTTTTCCAACCGTCCCCTGTTAGGATTCAGTAGAGCCAGGGTGGAAACAAGATCCACATGCCTTTCTGACCTCATTTACAGATAGAGATCATAAGCGAAAGGGGATATGGCCACAACGAAGGGAGGCAATTAACAGGAACACCATTACCGAGATATGGTACTGATTAACAACCACATCCAGCCAGGCCAAATAGATAAGAGGGAATCTGATTGCTCATTGATTGGACCTCAGTGGTTCCTCTGCAGTGGGCAGGTTCTGTTTTCTGGAGTTGAACCTCACTGTAGTTGAGGGCTCTTGATTGAGCCAAAAGAGTGAAGTTAAACCACTGTGACCACACATCAGGAGGATGATCAAAGAGGCTACTGCTGGCTTATGGCTCTTTGTATACAAGACTGGCTTAGCTTGCCCCCATCCAGCAGATGATTGTGCTGAGTTGTTAGTCACACATGGCTCAGCGGGAACATGTATCAAAGAACACAGATATGGACTGCAGAGGTGACACCTGAATTAGCTGAGCTTGATATAAATGATCACGCTTCATCCCACTGGAACATTTAAAGGTTCAATGTGAAAATAGGCTGTAATGTAATTATGGTACCAAGATTTGCCCCATTCCTGATTTTGTTTGTATTTAAGTTAAAATCTGTTTCTTTTTTTCTCTCATCTGGAATGTATTTTGAACATTGCAAAGGTTATTTTCTGCCTGCAAGACCTATTCTTCCAAAATCTCTGTGTATATAGCCTTGAATTATGCACTCAAACAGCACACACACAAAAAATTATGCATTATATGTTAGATAATACTTTGTCAGCTAAGTTGAAATTTGTCTTCCGTCCTATAAGAGACCCTGTCCGCAAATACTCATAATACACACAACATAACATTAACACGCAAATTAACAGATCAACAACATTTGTGCAAGTGACAGATGTACACTTATATAGCTGTTTATGTGCATCATAGTTCCTCATACTCTTCCACCCAATTATCCATCCATTTTTTTTATTTAGCAGTTTTACTGATTATGTAACAAAGGGGTTAAACATTCTGTTCAGCCTAACTTTTGGAAGCCTGAACTGTTTCTTAGATGGCAAAAGACTGTATTCCTCAAATAAATCATGGGATGGGTCAGCTGTAATGTTAGAGGACACAGTCAACATCCTCTTTATATATGCAGCTTGAAATTCTATCCCGAGTTTGATCAACAATCTTTGAACATATCTGCAGTAATCTGGACAAATCTGACTCAAAAAATAATAATAAAATTTGTCTATTCACTCCAAATGACCTTAGCCTTATCAGAAAATAGATGCACTGCTGCATGTACTTTACTAGAGATGCCTACATGCCTACATTCTCTACATGAATTCCCAAGTATTTAAATGAAGTGACTTGTTCAATCTCAGTATTATGAATTGAAACAATGGCATGTTACATTGAAAACTGCAAGGATGCCATTGTGCTGTTATTTACAGACAGCGCTGCTTATTATTACTTGTCCTCTGGGGGGCTCACTAGCCTTGGTTATGGACCTGTGGCAAACCTACAGAGCAGTGCTCAAGACGGTTCCTGTGGCTGTGGTATGATTCATATGAAAAGACCTGACTGTTCAGGCCAGTTCTGATTGTTTTACCAGCTCTAATCCCCTCTCTCCCATCAATTTTTCATCATCACCTCACTGCCTGTTTAGTGAAGCAATGTTTAGTGTTTAGTGTTTGACCACAATTAAACATTGATTCTTCTTGTGTAGTAATTTATGTAAATTGTTTGCTAAGTGACAAAGTAACATTTTCCACTTCTCTGCTAAATAAGAACTGACAAAAGCATGGAAAGGAAATTAAAGAGGAATTTTAATGCTGTCTGAAATTGCTTTAATAACATGCTTTACAAGCCATTTGAGTACGGTTTTACGTACGTTTTCATGCCATGTCAGTGTGACTGTGTTCCAGTGTGCCACTGTTAAAAAAGTGAGGAGGGTGCCATGGATTGACCTGTGGTCTCAATGGCTTCCAGTCTTCACAGAGCAACTCCAGACACTTGCAGGCGACAGTGTTAAGTGTCATAATTTCACTATTTTTTGAGACGTAAATATGGAGACATAAAGGTCAAAGGTCACCTGCATAAAACTTCCCTATTAAGGGGTCGGTAAACGCACCGTGTCTGGGGGGAAACCAAGCTGAAACAAGTAGGCAATTCACACAGGAAAATTACTGCAAACAACCTTTGACTCCATTTCCTGTCCCAAAAGGAACAGAAAATTAATTGTAACACAACACTACAGAGGCCTTCGTGCACCACAGAAGAAGAACAAAACACTAAGTGGCCCAGAGCTGCAGCCGACTTGACGAAGGATTAGAGGTCCCATGTTGGACACGATTGTACTCTACTTGATATCTCTTTGAAGAAGCGCTATGGAGTGAATAATGAAAGAGGAGGAACAATTGGACTAAAGTGTTCAAAGGTGGGGCTATCAGTTCTCTAAATTTAACCACAGTGTCCGTCACATGAATGGTGACTGGTTACAATGCAGCCTCTTCAATAAATGGAAAATGTTTATCATGCGAACATATGCATACAGACACACACTGGGGCAGCAAATGGACCTTATTATCAGTTATGTCCTTACAGTTTGAGTGATGCTCTTAATCCCAGTCTAACAATTAGCCGCTAGCTCATGTCAACTACAGATGTTTGCTCTCCTCTGAATCCTGATACCACCAGGAGGCCAGGCTGATAAGAAAGAGCCTCTTCAGCTGGTGATGGACACACACACACACACACACACACACGTCTCACTTTCGGAGGGCTGAATTGGGAGTTTTTGGCATCATCCCTTCATTTTTTTTTTTTTTTGTGGAGGTGAGTCCTTTATTTGCATCGAGCACAAACTGCAAGCGTGGTGTGAACTTCCAGTGACCCACTTTTGGAGCTCAACCCCTCTGAAACCTTAACACCTCAGTGAGTGATGGAAAGTCTGATGGATGACGCCTGCTACGGTCTCCTCTCAGGAGGTTATCGTTTCATAGCGCAGGAATTCTACCTCACGTTATTACTCAAGAATTATTTTAATAGGCCCCCAGAATATTCCAGTGACATTGGTTAGCCTTCAGAAGTTTTCAAACTTCTTTGCCGGTCACGAGCCTCTCTGCCGTACGGATCAATCCCATCTTTTTGTAACCCGCACACAAATAGTCACAACAAATGCTACGCTCCAGACATGATAACTCGGCTGCTGTTTGTACAGTAAATACTCCATGGGATTCTTACTGTCTCCTTACTTGACCTCAGACCAGGAAAAGCCTTTTTTGGTGCTTTGGGAGAACCAACGGGTGTCCTAGCTCAGATATTTCACAGCTCAGTGGGTTCCCTATCATGTTGATACAAGTGCGAGGAAATAACACGCAGCCTGGTTGATTCATGCCGTTTGTGTTTTTCATTTAGTTGTCATGTGCAGGATTTCGGGGAGACCTGGGGATCATACTGACCCATATTAGCAGCAGATGTTTTGGGTCACGGAGTGGAGCGTCTCACGTCCCTTTCCCATGGGCTCATGCAGAGAGGGAAGTATCAGGCACGGCCACCAGAGGGTGGGTGCAGGACGGAGAGGAGCATTTGTAACCTGAAGGAAGAGGCTGTGACTGGAATGTAGCCAGTTTAATTCCCCGGACTGGCTGGGATAATCTGGATGGGGCAGTGAGAGAGTGAAGCACTCCCTTCTCAAGAATTATTGCCAATGTGCCCTTGACCAAGACATTGAATCCCTAAGTGCTCTGTCTGGCTGTTTAGTAGCCAAAGTTCCAAAAGTGTAGCTGTACTTTGCAGGTTGATGGATAAGAATGAGTTTTTAGTTAACTTGCTTGGTTAAAAAACGCTTAAAGAGATGAAATATCTTTGGCTAAATGGGGTAAATATTAAGTCAAATATATTTGGTATTTTGTTTTGGGTATCTTTTGTCTTAGAATGGGGCTCATGGGAATTTACAGAGCATCCCTTTACAGTGACAAGATGTACAAAACAAACACACCCAGACCAGTCTTTCCAGACAGCCCTGCCTTTGAAGGGTGACATTGATCTTTGACCATCAAAACGATTTTATATTGTGGTTACTGCAGCTTTCAAGAATGCTTCTTTCGCGGAATGAATTCATATACATACTGTATTTATTTGACCACCCCGTTGCCAAGGAATTGTCAGTGTCTGTGGAATGCACACAACTTACTGAAGCCATCACTGGCACAAAAAAGCCTTTCATTTTGGACCGGGAGAAAACACTTCTTTGTCTTCGGCGAGTGTTTGACGGAGACAGTGGCGAGCAGCGTGATAGGTCTTGCTTCTCTTGTCATTCTGCGAGTCATCGAAACCCGCAGCCTCTCCCCCTCCCCCTCCTCCAATCTACAGCTGTTAAAACACCCCACATTATTCCCATAATTGTTTCAGTGTGTAGGCTGTTATTTTAATGTGCCGAGCTCGGATGAGTCAGGAATCAGAAACTGTTGCGGTGAAGAGGCAAGTATTTTCTGACTACTGACATTCTTTGGTACATTTTGGCGCCCGTTCCGGCTTTCCCCCCGTCTTATCATCAGGTGGTTCCTGTTTTTCTTTGATAAAACAGAATGAATGCAACCACAGGGGGACAGAGAGGTAGTGCACGCTGTTTTGACTGACCCAGGGACGTTGGCTTCAGGCCTGTTGGTTGATACAGCTTCTTGTCACGTTTGGGTCCACTTTGTTTAATATTCCTGAAAATCCTGCCATTTGCAAGAAGACCCACTGTGACACATCTGTTTGGCCCTGGTCAAGATGTCTGACATGCATTTCATAAAATATGGAATGGATTTGGAGGGGAAAAAATAGAATTAACATAAGCACAGGCGACGTTCTTTTGACCATCAAGAAATGATGGTGCTTTTATGGGCTGATATAAGCTAGTAGTTTCTCCAAGATACACACGCTGGTCTAAAATATTTCCATTTGGTTTTAGCAGGGGGTTGTAACTCACACTCTGAATTCAATTTTTTTCATTTTGACTTTTGCTGTCTATCTATCACTCTTAAAATACATTTGTGAAAAGCAAATTACAACCTAGGCAAAAATCTGCCAATAAATCCTGGAAATATCTCACTGTCACAGAGTTTTGGCTGAAAAGTGGTGTTTTTCTTTCACCGAACCCTTTTGGTGTTGATTTTAAAGTGGTATTCCACTTTTATTCCACCCAAACAACAATAAAGTGAAAGCACTTTATTGTTGTTTGTGTTAGTAGAAATGATTTGACAAGTAAAGCTGTGGCAATTTCTCGCAAATCTGGTTTCTAGTCATTTCGCGCTCCTCTCCCGAGAGCGCCACAGCTCTGTGGTGTTGGCTGCTTTCTCACTTTGTTGCTGTTTTATTGAACCTTCCCCTGTCACTCGTTAGACTTTTAATAAAACCGTTTGCAGGCCCCTTTTTCTTTGAACATCTGCTAACAGCTGCAAGTATATTAATCAGAGGCCAAAGTGAAACGAGGGGGGAAAAAACGGACACAGATACATAAATGGTCGTTCTTGCCCAGCAGAAGTCTGAAAATTTATAGTTTTCATTCTGAAAGCGCTATAAGGTGAGATAAAGAACGTAACTGATCCTTACACAGCTGCAGCTTTTAACAGTATGAATGTTTCAAAGCTGCTGTGCTGAGGCCCTGGGTCAGTGAACTGTTTCTCTTCATCGATAAAAGCATGGAGCGAGCATGACATAGCTGGGGTTTTCTTTCCCAACTATATAATCGGACACAATATTTCACATTTTACAAGTCATAGATATGGGTGTGTATTGGTTAAGAATGACTAATTGTCCAATTACACTTTTTTTACGGGGCTGTGAAAATTTCATTTTAAATCGTTGCAATGGAAAAGCAACTTGTAAACAACTGCTGCGTGCATCTGTTTTATTATACAGTACAGTTACACATATATGCAGCATGTTGAAGGTGTGGAAGGCTGAAGGTTGCAGTAAACCCAGAGGGAGAGAGACGTAGCAAAAGAGCAGAAATCAAAGTGACAGGAGGAGTTGAAAGATATCAGTTGCAATCTGCTGGCTGAGGACACAGAGGGAGAGCTTGGGCACTGAGTCCATGACAGTTCCTCTAACCGCTTTCCAAACACCAAGCCGCTGCATATGTACACAAGGGAAACCCGATATGATGTGATAAGTTGGAAATGTCAGCCCACACTTTTCATTCTGCAAGTGTCTAGGTTAGTGTAATGACTGTATTGACGTGGCTACATCAAAAGCGATCTTTTTCTGCAAGTTTAAAGCACGGGCTAAGCCACTTGAATGCAGCTCATGTGTTTTGAATCAGCGAGATTCGCTTAAAGCACTCTGCCAAAGAGGCAGTTAGCCATTGGAAATGAATTGCTTGTGTCACGGGGCAGAGCGCTATCCCTGGTGATAATGTTCCAGTGTAAGACGGTTCTGTCACCTCTGACAGCAAAAATTGATAAGAAATGTAAAGACAGACACAAATTTGTGCCAAATTGTATAGCACAAATGAACATAATCTTCTTTGTCACATGGGATATTCACACACAGAAAAACCATCTCAATGCTGTAGCCTTAAAAACAGTTCAAGGTTGGATTTCATTAAAAAACAACACACACACACACACACACACACACACACACACACAAAAAAGAAAGAAAAAAGTTAAGAATTAATGGAAAATAATACTGCAACTCTCACTTCAGCACATCCATAAAAAACACAGGAGTCCCAGTTCTTTCAGTCAGAAATATCAACTGTTAGGATGGCTCTCTGTTGGGCTCCACGCCTCCACCCTCTCATAGACAGTGGCTGTTTTGTTATGGGAGTATTCAGTCAGCCAGTTAGCTAGTGAACGCTACTCATTTCCACAAGCTGAAGTTAACTGTCCTTTTGCAGCTGTACAGCAAACAATGTTTTGTCCTCCTCTGCTGCCTTCAAGGGCTCTGCACTTTTTAAATCAAATAGCTGCACCCCGATCTTGCCATTGGGTGCCTAGTGTTCAGTGTGTCACAATGCATGTTGGGAAAACTTGGTATCTATTTCCTGTGCTGTTCCTTACAAGATATATGGGTGCACATTCCAGGTTGTCATGGGATACGGTGGAAACTAGCATTTTCCTTTAACTCTTTACCATCATCTTGAACAGTTATGATTCAATAAAAAAAAAGGTTTAATTTGTTATTGAGGTTTTTGAGTATTGTTCATCACTACAGTGGTCCTCTGTTTGTCTTGTGACATCAGCACAGTCTCGCAGCATACTTTCTGGGTAGGTCATACTGTATAATCCACACACCTCCCCACTGCCTCTCCTGGCAGATTCTCTACGGGCAGCTGAGTGTTGGACATAGATCTGCTGGAGGCCAGTGAAAACATTTCAAGGATCACTCAAGCAGCGCGGCATCCAGCCACCCACATAAGAGAAACAAAAGATTACTGACATATCTCGCTGACTACATCTGCCCCTCTTGTGGCAGCTCTTATTTATCTCTCTGGTTGCTGATTCAATTTGGTTTCTGAACTGCTGAGCAGGCCACGTCAAGGGCAAAAGGTTCAGCCGGCTCATTTGCCAATAGCAAGCTTGTAAACGATTGGACGTAAAGTTGTGAACTATGTAGTAAAACCAAGTGTGCAATAGAGGAGTAAAGTATTTCCAGTGTTGAGACTGGGTGTGGAAGAATGATGTAAAGTTTCAGGTCCTGTTGGATTGGGATTGCTTGTCTTTAATGTAACAAGGGAACGTCATTTTACTGACGTTTTATTTACCCTAGGAACGCTGAAATGCGGTGATGACATGGTTGTGGGGTTACAAATCTCAAGTCAAAACATAAATCATATTTTGGAAATGTGCGGTGATATCAGGGCGGGTTGACCCGGCAAAACATCCGTGGTTAAGTGCCTGGTCACACTCGTCCCCGCTGGCTGGGAATATTCGGCGCTCAACCCGTGTCCTGTCCGGGAATGCTCGGGGGCTGCGCGTCCTCAGCTCACTTTTTGGCACAAACATGATGTAAAGGGATCGCTGCACAAGGGTGGTGTTTACAAAGTTGAGATATTGCAGTGGAGACGACAGATAACCTAATAATACCAGATTTAATGCACAAATAAAATCAACTTTGTGAGGTCATAGCATGATGCTCAGAGGGTCATATGCGTGCCATGTTGAGTACAGAGTGTAAGCGCTTTTGCTTTTGGTGATGCTATATGGCAGAAGGACAAAGAGAAATGACTTTAAGCTGTTCCAGGTCTTGTGTGACAAATTCTTTGGATGGACCAGGAACAGCATATCATAATATTCCCGGGTCATGTTTGTGCACACAGTATGAGTTGGAAGGCAATGCTTGCATAGAATATGTTAAATATAACACCTGACCTATCTGAACTGAATGTACAATTACTACATACTGAGTTATCTTGTTTCTCCAAACTGTGCGAGACCTTGTTTTGTTTTAATGTGCTGTATTCCAGCCCAGCAACCGAAAGCTGAATATGTCTCTCTCTCTCTCTCGTGAATAGAGCCATTTCTTTCTGCTTGATTGGCTCGTGGAAACCGTGCCATTTGAAATGGAAAACGGCTCTGCGATCCAAAACCAACCATTTGAGGGCTTTTTTTTTTAATCCCAACATCAAATGTGTTAATGAAGCTAAGATGAGGGGGTCAATTTGGAGAATATTTTACAGATGAAGGAGCTTTGCGGACCATGTAAATTGAGATATGGCTATAGAATAAGACAGTGCCGCCGTTGGAAGCCTGTGTTCCTCCAACAAAAGCAACGAGAGGGAACAATGCCGTTTCTCTCTCGACAGAACTGAGTGGCAGTGATAAGGGAGGGAGAAAAGAAAATCTAGGTAATTAAATTTTCAGTGCTAGCCCAACAGCGTGCTCTCCATCTCCTTAGTGGTCCCACACCCCTTCCTCCCCACTCTTTTCCTCTCTTACTCACTCTCTCTCTCATGCACACATGCATACACACACCTACACCTACACACATACAGTATACACGCACACCATCACTGATGACCCCTCCTTTTTAACTAATCTAAATGAAACCCAACCTCAAAGGGCAACAGTGGGACTTCATGGAGACTGATGTTTTGAAATGGGGCTGAGTCACACTCAAATCCATCGGAACTGCTCTCCATGGCTAATTAAAATAAACCAGTGGCCTGCAATCAGGATCCAGTTGGCATGGCCCATATAAACAGCACATTGCCTTAAAACGGGAACCCATGATTCTTAGGACCAAAACAGTGGCGTGTGTCCCAGGCGGATAGAGCGAATGCCGGGCTGGACGACGGCACAAAGGCCACATCTGGGATCACTGTGTCGTGAAAAAAATAAAAAAACACTCGAGAGATTGTTGAGATTGCAGCGCAAACAGGCGCCCGGAATATTTCTTCAAACATCCATGTGAATATTCCATATTTGAGTGGCTCCCATTCAGTAAAGTGTTTACCTCTGGAAATGGCTCCTCTCAAGTGGCATTAAGATGTGACAGCGGATTTGGGCATCATGCTGTATCCATCCCGGGTTGGGCAAGCTGTCAGCATGACACTAGGTGAAAACAAATCCCCCCGAATCTCGTGTGAGGTTAAACTTTCCCACATGGGAGAGGCAGACATTCCGGGAACTCCTGGCATGGGTTAAACCATCAAACCTGAGATTTGGGTAGTGGCGCTCCGTACTGGCAACGCACTGACTCCTCCTGCTTCTACTGTTGGATTTAGAGTCTGTTAAATGTGCCATAACCTTATTCATCCATTGTCTGGCTTTTATGGAAATGCAGATATGATATTGCTGACCTTCATAATCTCTTCGCTTGCACTCATTATGTATGCATACCTGCAAATACTCAAACAAGCATTGAAATATACATATAACAGTAAAAGGGGCACCCCCAGACATAGTGTTGGCTCGCTCTCAGTCTTTCCTGCTTAATTTGTTGTTTTTGGTCAGAGGCATTGAACTCACGCTGTATACCTGGCTCACACCCTCTTCGTTCTCCGAAACAATAACACAGCAGCGCCAGGAAGTTCCTGTTCTCCGCGCGCAGGCACTGCCAACGCCGGGGGAGCAAGGCTAGGCCTCGGTGTCCTTTCACGCGAGCCGCCGCGATGTTTGAGGTCTCCGTTTGGTTGGAGAGGGAAAAGAGTGCCACATCCACTCCGTGTTCCACTGTCAACATGGCGCTCGCTGCCGAGAGCAGGTCGAGATGTGGGTCTGAGTGTCGAGCAGCGCTGTTTATCAGTTTTACATTCCGCACAAGCCGTTCAATTCCATATGCTTCCACAAATGATGCAGCCTTGTGAGCCGCCAGTGGAAATAAATATGAAAAAAGGTCAGGCATGAAATCTTTTTTTTTTTTTTTTTTTTTATTTTTTTTTTTTTTTTTTTTTCCTTTTTTTTTTTTTCTTTCATTTTTTTGGGGGTAATTTTTGGGCCGTCATTCAGTGGCTGGATGGCGTGG
>OMLF01035261.1:0-13003 GCA_900302615.1 Holocentrus rufus
TGGAACAGGTGGCAGCTTGAAACATCACTTTAATTAAGCCGGAGAGCGGGCTCTGTGGTGGAACGTCCCTCTCTGATTGACTCGTACGTGTCAACAGCAGGCCGGGACAGGAACACAGAAATAGCAGCCGGCCTGCTGGCACGGAGCGGCGGCCGTTCATCACTCCGCCGCCGCCGTCCCGCCGCGCTAATAACGCCGTGATGCAACTCCATTAATGCCACGCCAAAAATCCTGCGCGTTTCTGCAGCCAGAGTCTCATTCATTCTAAGGGCCAGAAAAAAAAAAAAACTCTGCACCTGTAGCAGTTAGATTAGGCGGCAGGTGAATGGTGCCGCCGGTCTGATGTCACATGGTGCAGAAGCAGCGCTGTATTCACTAGCCGACTAATCTAAATGTTACAGTGAGAGTGTGAGAGCAGGTAAGAACTGAATCTGAACTGAATCAGACCCACAGAAACGAGATCCAGACTCCAGCTGCATCATATCACATTGCATTTATATCAGTAACCCTACAGGATCGACCGTCCCTCAGTGGTTTCTGGTCCATGGAGGCCCAAGAGGCTGCAGGATCCAACCAAACACGACACTACTGATTACCACACAGCAGAGAGGAAGAACGAATCAGCTGCTGTCGTGTTCAGATGGTGCAGAACCACGACGCTCTGCAGGCACCACGTCTCCAGGTTCGTGCAATATTCTTTTAATCCTGTATGGGCTTCTTGTCCTGCACAAGGGATCGCTGTGTATTAGGAAATTACATGCTCATTATGTGATGCAATTACATAACAGGGATAATGCTTTGGTGTTCATGTAATCAAATCCAAGTTAATTTATTTAGCACTTCATCACAAAGCATCTCTCAAAGGACTTATGACCAAGACTAGATCTCATTAATCAATAATCATTTGTACAACAGAATGATGCAAGGAGTCCAAACAAAGTGCAAGACACATGACAGCGAGTTCTCGCAGCAACATAACGAGCTGACACTCGCCACCGCCAACCTCAGAAACCCTCGGTGCACAGAAGGAGAAACTCCCGAGAAAAAATCTGTTATTACCGATCACTCGATTGATAATGTTGCAGTTCGTCTGCCGTGTGACCCCTGACAGCTTTCTCACAGGCCGTAACGCCACGCTAAACACAAAACCACAGCTTGTGACGATACTGTGACGTCAACACAGCTGTGATGTCATCACTTCGCAAGTTATGTCACTATAAGAACCATTTTTGTCTAATTTATCTAATATCTAATGCAAAATGTTTATCTAATGCAACAATACCAGAGATGCATCATGCACTGAACCACATTACAGCTATGATGTATGATGCACGATGTTATGCTACATAATAGCTATGATGTATCATGTTTTGATGTTATGCATATTAGCAATAAGTTATGCACTGACCGTTTCATGTTATGCTAGGCTACTGAACAGTGTTAGCAGAATATTTATCCCCTGTCGTGCGTAGATAATGCATGTTCTGCTATGCCAAATGCTGTGTCATGCTAGCTAGCAAAGCTACATCATTATGCTACACCGAGCGAACAACAGATTGCCATTTCATAACAGCTTTGTGCGGAGAGAGGAGAGGAAACATGCACGTGTGATAGATAGTATCTTGGCAGAGTGTTGCTACAGCGATGCCGCCGCCGCCGCCGCTGATGGCTTTTCAATATAGCGCTGCAGTAATTTTCCATAAGCCTGTGTGACTAATGGCGTAAACAATGGAGCTGAATGTTCACGTTATGGGCCCATTATGGCACTATCAGGGCAGGCATGTTAAGACGGATGCCTTTGATCAAGGCTCTATTGTAGAAGGCAGGTGCAGGGAAGTGGGTTTGCGTCTTAAAGTGTGTGTTAAGTGTGTGTGGGTGTATGGATGAGAGAGAGAGAGAGAGAGAGGGGAGAAGGATGGGAGCAGATGAAGGCAGAGGCAGCAGAAGAGAAAGAGAGAGAGAGAGAAAACAGAGGGAGAACCCCACAGGTGAGGAGTGGCTGGCAGAGAGAGAGAGAGAGAGCAAGAAGGCGAAACAGAGAGAGAGAGAGCAAGAAGGCGAAACAGAGAGAGAGAGACAGAGAACTCCACAAAGTGTTTCGACAGGCCATTGGCGAAGCAATGAATCGCTCAACCGACTTCCCAGTCTCTTTGCGCTGCCACCCAAAGAGTCCCCGCTCGATGGCTTCACCCTGTGCATTGACCCAAGCCGGTGATGTCATGCAGCGATTACCTCAATCAGCCAATGGAGTTTCCTGGCTGTCACAGGCTGCCTTTTGATTGGATGCTGAAGGGAGCAGTCAAAGTCAACAGGTTAGACGATACGTGCCTCTGGATGCAGATCACCTACTGACAGTAACTCAATGCAGGTCATGTGATTTGGGACGGGTGAGCGTCATGATACAGATGAGGGGTGCTGAAATTTTACATGAGGGTTTTAAATGCATCATGGCTTATGGGTTTGCAGGCAGAACAAATGCAATTGGACATTTGTTATTTTGCAATGCATCAAGTAGGCATTAGCTATTTGTTAACATGTTGCTCGATGTGTCAAAATCCGAAAACTTAATTAAACTGCAATAAAACAGGAACAAATTAAATATCTTGCAGGGCAGGAGCAGAAAAATCCAATTTGTTTATCACATCTAATAGGCTCACTGTCCACACTGCAATACACCAGTGACAGATCAGGTTTGTGTGTACCAGCAGTGCAATTCAATGCTGCCGTTATTGTAGAAAGCTGGTTATCAAAGTATTGACACACGTGTCCTCATGCAGGGGGGTGACGTGCTTTAATCTCCTCCTCTGAATGCAGCAGGCAGCAGCGAGCCGGTTGTGGTCTCATGGTTTTTGTTTCGTTGCATGTTGGCGGTTTCTGATCGCGATGCAGACTGCGTACGTTGCTTGAGACAATTTTCATGTTTTTTTATTAGTAATGTTGCTGTTTATTTTATGTTGCTTATCACTTCAGCTGTGTGACGTCAAACGAGTGGCATGCATGGAAATGAGCCCTCTGAGTCTGATGGAAATCAAACTGAGTCGCATGTCCACAAATGAATAGAATTTAATCCCACATATAAAAGTGGTTTGGATCTGATTTGAATTCCATTAGGTTTCATTGCTGCTCACACACACAAAAAAAAAACTTGTATCAGAAAATAAAAAAAAAGCTCTGAGCTGCCTGTTTGGATTTAGCTTTAGTTACTATGTGGAAGGCTTCAAATGGCTTTGAAAGTGTTTTCGGTGATGCCAGAATCGGCCCTCAGGCCTCATTCTGGGTCGTGTTTATCAGCCTCCTGATGAAAACTGCCCACAGCCTGCCTCAGAGGCTTCAGCGTGCCACAGTCACACTCACACTCAGCCTGATGTAAAAACACGGGCGATTTTTGTGTCGCTGGACTCATCTGAAGACGTGAGTGATTTTTTTTTACACTTTAGCTGTTGCATTTTGTCTGCCATGTAACCCTCAGCAGAGCTCTCGCAGGCCGAGTCCTGCCATGCCAGACACCAAAACCACAGCCTGACTGCCAGCAAAGCACAAGAGGTTTTTGTTTTTTCCTCCCACTTGAGTTTTTTAATTGCACTTTTCTCAGTTATGCAAAGTGTTGTAAATTAGGAGGAACAAATCCATCATAGTAAGAAAATTATCAGCTATAAATCTATCAGTGATGTCCTAAAAGACTCCTCTTCCTTCCTCTTTCCTGTGGCATTTGTCAAATGAAATGATTTCAACTCCAACTCAGTCAATGCCTCTCAGTCTCCCCTCCTGCATCTATTGCAAAGGTGTCTATCACTTGAAAATGGATGCTGGTCCACTAAAAGCCACCCTTCTATAGAGCGTGCATCTGAGGCGGCACACCGCCGTGCAGCCTGCGTTCATGTTGTTGTTGTTGCTGGTGAGATGTTTAAAATGAGGCGCCACACAACAGATAGCATCTAAATGTATTGAACCCATTATGGCTGTTGACATGCCGGGAAAGGGAGAGGGAAAAGAGAAAATCATTTGGAGGTTTAGAGTTGGGGAGTGGAAGAAAGAGAATTAGAGACAGTATGACCAAGGTGCATTTCCTAAATCCATCTGCCTTTTAGCACTGTGGTTACACCGACTTTTAGTGAATTATACACTCAGAACAACAGAAAAACTACAACAACAAAAAAAAAATTGCTCCCTTGTTTCTTAAAAGTTGCACTAGGCAATACTTTTATGCAAAACTTTTATGCAACCCTAATAATTACGATGCTGCAGATTTGCACTGTTTGCCTGAATTAAATGCCGGTGTCAAATACGGTACAATGTCAAAACTTAAATGCAACAACAACAATGCAAAAAAATAAAAAATCCTGACTAGCACCAAGCCAGGAATGCAAAGAAGAGCCTGTTATCTCCTCCCAAAGCATATTACTTTCTTCCTCACATATTACTGACAAGTCAAAAGTCACCATGACATCATGACATTACTTCCATTGAGTTCTCATCTTTTGGTCTATCTTGTCTGTAACTGGATCTTCAGATGTTTTATTTCTGATTCTTCTATTTGATCTGCTTTAATCTTATTTCCTTTAAAACAACAGACCAGCAGCTCCTCGCTCGTTATCCAGGACACTGCTGGGTCAAATCTGATGAGCCTTTGGGGAGTCCTGCGTTCTTAAACTGATATCCAGAATCTGACTGACCCACCACAGCGCCACCAACAGGCCGGAAAGTCCCCAAGCTTCATGCAGCAACGTCTCAGACACCACAGAGCACATATGCAAAGAAGGAAACCAAACAAAAAGGAAATATACCCAGGACAGCTTGCACCATTCATGGTCATGTTTTCTTACCACATTTCTATTTATTTTTGGTATTTATGCATGACGATCTAATATTTGTATGTTCTCTCTTTGTATTTGTTTGCATGGACCTGCAGTCACGTTTGCACAAGATAATGGTGATGGAATAAACAATAAACTGCTCTTTGCTATGGCATGATGTCGCCTTGTGCAGCTTTATATGTTGACTTGACATTTACCACACTATTACTTGCTGAAAATAAGGCAGCGCGAGTGGAAGAAGGTGGTAGAGAGACGCCCCGCGTACCTTTCTCTGTTCTTGGAGGTATCGCTGACAGCGGGATAATTGTGTGACTGTGAGTGCGCACATGCGAGAAGCCCCAGCTGTAGTCATAATAATCGACAACTCCATCAGCCTCCCCCGAATGATGAGGACAATCTGCACATCTGGCAGGTACGACCACCAATCAAATTAACTGGCCAATTACACTTCCAACGCGCCACGCGTAACCAATCGCCCACAGTTGTCCAGATGTGGTTTGAAGTGAAGACAAAAGAAAGGCCTCGCGTTTGAATACTGGTACATTACGAGTCAAGTTATGTGTGCAAATGGAGAGTGGTGGAAATGGGAACAGCCTTTTAATATCTGCTGTAAAGATGAATGAGCTTTTAACAGCTGCTGTGGTGGGAAACCTTTTGGGCATGTGACGACCAAGTTGCACATCGACACGGCGCTGCAGCAGTTGGAGATACAGCACCCCTCCGCTGATGGGTAATTACTCAAAGAATGATTTAGAAAGCAAACTGTCACACAAAACTACTTCTGTAGGCTGCAATCCTCAGACTAGCGATGTTTATTTGCCTTTGAGCGCTGAATATTTATGCATATGATATATTAGGCCATATATTTCAAGTGCGTCTATTACAGATGCCGTCATGTGTCGCGGCTGTCAACATTTCCGTGCACCTTTGGCGTTTGCAGAAGGCGCGGCCGCTTCCTTCAGCACATTTTTCTAATAAAGAATAAGCATGCCAAACAGGACATTTGCTATTCGCATCACACAGTGAGTCTGCAGCACAAAAAAAGGCCAGACTGACAACCTTATCTACAGACACCAAATAAAGAAAACTCCCATGTGTTCACTAAGCTGACAGCCCTGAGCGAAGTCATGGACCTTTATTTTAAAATGCAGCCTGGACAGTTACATTTAAATTGATGAAACATGGCCGTGTTTTGCCAAAGCGGCTGTGGATGCAGAGTAAAATCAGAGTTTTCGGCTTCTATTCTGGTGCATCCTGCTGTATTTTGCAATCATCGGCTGGTGAAAGCATGCACGAGTTATCGTTTTTTGTCCCAGCTGTGTGACATCATTCTGTGATTGGCCCAGTTGAAGTCAGTAAGACACATGCAAGGAGGAATACAGGTTAGCAGGCTGGCTCCAAGCATGCTACAGGAGCAAGAGTTACTCAAGGAATACTTTACCCAAAACTTTATATCTTGCATCATTTACTGACTGAGTTGTCCTGAATATCTGATGAAAAAAATGTGGCTGTTTTTGCTAGAAAGGAGGTGATAGGCAACTTCAATTCAAACCTGCAGGCCAGTTATGCACAAGTACAATGCCACATGTACAAGCATGTGGCATTTTCCAGTGTTTTATTTAGCCTTTTTTTCAACTCCATTCTAACAGAAATTGCTGTTTTTGGAGCCTTTTTTCCCATGAGGCATGTAATTACAAATTTTTTCATCGGATATTCAAGAAACAAAAAATTTCAAAATACATAGTGCATGCAATATACGTAGTTTTTGGGTGGAATATTCCTTAAAGGAGGAGCTGGGTCGGGACAGTGGTGTTGTGTCGGGGTCTGGGTGGAGGAGGAGGACGACCCACAGGGCTGGAGTCTTACCAAATCTCTGGGGCTTTGCATCTGGGGCTCAGCGCTCTAGAGGAGGCAGGAGGACACAAGAACCAACAGTGATCAGACAAAGTTAACAGACACTCAGCAGCAGAGACAATCTGAGCACACGGTGAGGCTGCGGCGGAGGCGAAATTATGGATCAATGGAAGCACGGCGATGAATTAATGGGCATGCAATCTGTGATGGTAACAACTCTCGGCGGGCAGCGAGTTGGTTAGTAGGAGCTCAGCCTTGAAACGTCGACAAAAATTGCACCACAAGTGTTTCTGGGAAACGGCACAACATCACGCAAAGTTACACAACAAGCCCAGCGACAAGAGGAGGAAGACTCGTCATGTGACTTTAAACTAGTTTAATAACTGACTGGCAAACTTGTGTAAAAGCTGATAGATGTCAGAAGTTAATGAAATGAAGAAGTCTTGTGTTACACGTGCCAAAACACAAAACACCTGGACAGCCGAGGCAGCAGATGTTGACCTGACGTTTTCATTACACCGCATTAAGTTTAATAAATACAAGCACTGTAGCTGCCATTTTTTAAATTTGCATTGATGAGCTAAAGAAACGGCCTGCCTTGCTCTGGCAGCGGTGTGTGTGTTAGCTTAACCACACTGCTGAATCGGTTTGTTTAGGCTTTTAATTGACATGTTGTGTCGTCCTTCTCATCCCTAATACCCATCAGCACTTCCTTCGCCCGGCCTGCAGCCTCTGATAAAGGCTGAAGCTGCTCATTTCCACGCTGAGCACACTGGACCTCATCTCCCGCGGGTCCCATCTCGACCCTTTCACACACCCCTCCGCAGCTGATAATGACAGATCAAATAAATCCTCCCATCTAACTACCAACTAAGCAGAGTCAGCCTGAATTAAAGCCCCACTCTAATCTAAAGATGAGTATCGACCAGCGCCGCGTTTTCCTCGCATCCAACTTGGCCTGCAGCGACGGCCGGCCGGCGGCCTCCTCTGCAACACCGAGTGTGATAATTGTCACCAATCAGCCGTTTGATTGACTCCTCTCACCGGCGAATGGCTGCGCGTTCCTCTAATGGCCCCGGCGACTGCTGCAGGTGCTGGGAAAGACCATTTTTATGACAACAGAGGGGGGGATTTAAGGCCTGTTTGCTGCCATAACTCACGTTAACGCTCGATAAGGCCTATGTTAAAGCCGGCGAGCGGGACTGGAGAGATAGCGGAGAGTCATTGACCGCTGCTCTGAAGTAAACACCCGTGTGATTTAAGGCTCGCCGGCAGCCCCCGCCGTCGACTTCTCCCTCACACAAACACACTCCCGACGCCTTGCTTCGCGCGCCCGCCATCTTGTTCTCGCTTCTTCACCGAATGACTTTGAAGCAACTCCAGATGTGTGTTACATCAAACCTGATTTTCCACAAAGGTAATTAAGCGCAGCATCTGGCGTTTACAAGTAAAAACACGACCTTGAGGAAAGTAAATAGTTGTAATAAGCATAGCAATTGCATTAGCAACTGTTCGCATGAATTATTGAAATTACAAGCTGTGAGTGGCATCCGCCCAGACTGAATGACAATAGTCGCAGTCACAAACACGACACAGATGCGTGTGTGTGTGTGTGTGTGTGTAGCATGGTGTCACCGATTGATTGATATTCAAGCCAAGTGTGTGTTTCACTCTCTGCCTACTACCTGCCCTGCGTCTGTTCATCCCCACATCCATCAATCTAGCTAGTCAGCTTGGAGCGAGCGAGCAAGAGAGAGAGAGAGAGAGAGAGAGTTACCTAACAAATCGACAGGAAGAAAGGGAATCAGTGAATGAGGATGAAACGAGTGGGAGGGAGAGAGAAAGAAAAACAAAGGGAGAGGAAAGAGAGAGAGAGAGATAGGAGCGATGGAGCTCCACAGGTTTCCTCTGAGGCTAACCGAAGCAGGATAATAGAGACAGTGCAGCGACGGAGCGGGACAATCAATCTGCATGCTCGGCTGGCATATTGTGTTAGCTGGGAAATGGGAAGACAACACGGCACTCACTGTGGGGATTAACGACACTCATGACAGCACAGGACTCCTCACACACACACACACACACACACACACACACAATCTATACCTATCCATGCATTAGAGGATGTATATGCATGCTATAATGTATAATGTATTATGTTGACAGGAGGATGAGGTAAGAGGATGATCCCAGGAAGGTCGACAGCTGGCAGACGCACACATACCACTTCTCGGGGGAGGAAGGCGTCCTCCTGCCGCAGCACCAGCAGCCCCACAGCCCCACCCATGGGTGTGGCCCGGAGCAGGGACACCACCTCTTCCTGGGTGCGCCCGTTCAGATCCACGCCGTTCACCTAAACAGGAGACACGACAACAAAAGCCGGGATCAAACGCGGCGCTTTGATCACAACCAAGGTCCAAGTCCTGTGCAGAAACACCTCGTGTGTTCAGAGCTGCAGAAGTGTAATCCTTTATGCAAATGGGTTCTGCTGTGGGATAATGCGACTTCAAAAGCGATCCCATTCCTGCTGAGGAAGGAGAGTTTCGAAATATATTCATTCATTTTAATCCAAAAAAGCCGTGCTTCCATTTATAAACTGCTGCTTGAAATTCATTAATCAATTCTTAAAATGCATGTTTTCATCCTGGAAAGTATTTGTATTTGTGAGAGTTTGGATTCTGCAAAATTTCTGCCTAGAGTTGGGAGATATGTCAAAATTTCCTATCAGACACTGTCATAATTTCCAATACGTTTGCATGGGGGGTGAGGGGGTCCCACTCATGCATTAAATTGTGGGCTACCGCAGGTTTATGCATGAATGAGAAAAATGGCCCAAACAAAACAAAACAAAAAAAAAAACATGACTGGCAATGGACTCTTGATATATTTATCCTTTCACCCAAACCTGGTGTCATATTTTTCAAACAGGAATCTTCTCATTTTGAAACTATTTATTAAATGATGTTCTCTCCCTCCAAAAAACACAGGAAAACTGATTTTTACAAATCATGTTTATGCCAACACAACACATGAAGGTGGCGTCTTGCTCAAAGAACCAGAAATTAAAAAAAAAAAAATCTGCATCATGATTTCATTAATAAACGATGTGAAGGCAAAGATGATGCATGTTCATTCACTTTCTGCAGCGTTTTGTTTTCTTCTGCATTTGAAAAACGCGCCATCAGTTCTCTCATGTACACACACACCTATATCGTTACCACAGCAACCGCTGCAGAAGGCTTAACAGTGCCTGAACAAATAAATCCAACTTGCAACTGACAGCGGGGACAGTCGGTCCCGAAGATCAGATTTGAGACACGAATCATATTTGCCTGCAGCCTGAACAGAGCCTTGTACTTCTTACCTCCAGCAGCCTGTCCCCAGCCTTGAGGCGGCCATCTTGGATGGCAGCTCCCCGAGGCAGGATGTTCTTCACGTAGATGGGCGCTGAGCCCCCGATGGGGACGTCACGTGACGTTATGCTGAAGCCCAGACCCTCAGGACCTACAGGACGAGAAACAAGAAGAGTCCTAATGATGGAATATGGTTTTACCTTGAGGCACTTAAGATAATCTGCTCCCTCTGCAGCCGCGCCGCTCACTGCAGCTGCTGAGAACATGTTCACCGCCATTTGGTTCACCAGTGTTGTGCAGGATCTGATGAAACTGATGGCAATGACTGTGGCGAGTGTCTACAGGCAGAATCCTGGCTCCGGTGTTAGAGGGAGGTGAGGGGAGTGATAAAAGGTGCAGGGTCGGGGTTATGGAGAGGACATTTCCCATCACAGAGAGATCAGTGGGGAAAAAAAAAAAACACTGTGGGCCTCTGGGGAACATTTATGCTTTGAGGCCCACTCCCATAAGTGCCTTACTGTCAGTATTATGCAAAACCATCCTTTACATGTCTGAGTGCATGCACATCTACTGTACATGTATGTGGGTGGATGGAGTTTTCGTTGTGTACTTATGCATAAATTTCTTGCTGTAACCCCTTTAGGATATACAGTTTAACAACCATTAAAAACACAAGCCTGTGTATCATACACTAGACAACACAAACAAACAAACAAACAAACATGTTCTCCAGTAACAGTCAAGATGAGCAAAGGAAATTAAAAAATGCTGCATCCTGTCAGCAGAGAGTAGATTTATAGGGAGTGAGTAAATAAAGGATATATTGTGATTAAAGGTAATTTAATACTTTAAAGTTGGACGAGCTATCTTCACTATTTTTATTTATTTAATTTAATTTAATTTATTTTATTTATCTTTTTACTTTAACTTTTACAGTGTCATGTCATATCTTGCTCCTTGTGAAGCACTTTGTGAACTTTATTTTAGAAAAGTGTTAAGTCAAGTTCAATATATATCAGAATGACAGGTTGTTTTATAACCAGGCATCGCTGATTACAGGACACCGGCCGACCCTCCACACCTCTGTTTAGATGTCTACATGTTTGTGTTTCACAGGTTCAAGTGAAGAAACAATTGCTTCTTACATTGTGTGTAAAATGAAAAAAAAGAAGAAGAAGAAACAAAAAGACCAACAGTGAAGATCATTATTGTATCAGAGCCTCGGCCTAATCCTCAGTGTCTGTCTGACTGAGCAGACGTGAGAACAGCAGAACACTTAGCTATTCTGTTTCACATCCTCTTCTTAATCCCCTACATTGATGAGCCAATCAACTTCCCACAGGCAGATGAGGTGCGGTATTATACTCACCGGTAAATGCCTGTAGCGTTCCTGGGTTTAAACAGGGAGGAGGATCTTTAAAACTCCCATTAGCTTGATTAAGACATACCTAGGCAATTTCCTGTGCAGAACGGGAATCTCTGATTGATTCTGATACTCCCCGGGATTTGCGAGGAGTCGAGTGTCTGATGTGAGCGCGTAAACAATGCAGGAGTTTAATCTACGCTCAGAGCTGTGGGCTTAAGTCGGCACTCAAAACAAAACGGACGAGCCAAACGGCCTCTCGGGGACTCGCTGTTAATCTCGGGAGCGACGGCTCCGACAACAGCAAACAAAAATGTGGAATGAGAACAGATAATATCTTTGACTGTGAATGCTATCTTCCAGGCATATCCTGGATGAATCCCAGTGTTTATCGAGGCATCATGACCAAGCATGGGAGAGGTGAGAGCGAATCGAGAGAAAAAACACAAAAATGATGATAGACTGTTTGGATCTCAGAGGGGCGAGTAGAAATAGCAAACAGCCAGGTTGGAATATGCAACAACCAGCTGGGTCGTGTGTTTTTTTTTTTTTTTAATTTTTGAAATTTTTTTTTTTTTTTGGCTTGATTCCAGCCCCAAGAGAGGAAACAGATTTGGGCTGAAACTTCAGTGGGCATATGGTGCAGCCCTGTTGCACTCCTCGGCATGGCATTTGACAGCACACAGGGACCAGCGGCTGCTTAGCAACAAGCTCCCTGGCCCTGAGACCTGGCACCAACACCTGGCATCCTGTTGGCAGAGGTACGGCCCCGCTGTGCCAGCTGTCAGTCAGAGGCTACACCGTGGAGATCTCCCCAAGTTTTATTCCTGGCATCGCCCATCGCCGCGAATTTCCGCCTGCCTGAGCTGAATTCTTTTCTCCTCCGCTCAGTGGACTTGTCACCCCTCTGTTCACTGCTCACATCATTCTGGCGAACTCTGGATGTTTTTTAAGCCTGTTACATCACGGTTCACATTTTGCATGCTTCTGCGTTTCTCAACAAACTGTTCTTGCACTCGTGTTTAAAGTGCCAGAACGGAACAACTACTTGTTTATTCAGTTGGACTCCACAGGCTAAGAAAACACAATGGCTCCTTCTCATTTTTTAAAAAGGCTAATTTATTGGAATGCAAAGCACGAGGATAAAATTTTCACAGATCCTCTGGATGGAATTAAATGATACTTGAAGAAACTTAAGAGGATACGCCACGCAAGCAAGACTTCGCTTCTCTAGAGGAACTAAGGCCACCTCATATATTTTTGACAACACAAATTTAATTTTCTATTTTGAGAAAAAAGTCCTTACTTCTTCTTCTTCTGCAAAAAATGAAGTGATTGAAGTGGTTTGTCGCCATCAATCAGTTACAAATGCAACTGCCAATGCCATTCAAAAACATCCAAGCACTCTCCAAAACTGTGCAGGCAATGAAGTTGGATGACAAAAACAAGGGTGACGCTGAAAGTCACAGCTGTGTGAGATCGACGTCTCGGCTCTGAGCATGTGCAAAGAAACAAAATGGCGGTGGTGACATCAAGAGACAACAAGAGCATTTTCTTACAGCCTCCCTCCCTGCCTGGTCCAAACTCACCTTTCTTCAGCTGGATGTTGAGCCTCCTCC
>OMLF01035275.1:1459-12221 GCA_900302615.1 Holocentrus rufus
GGTTCCCCCCCCCCCCCCCAAAACCTCCTAATCCAACGATCTCCATTCATGTGGCATTGAGACCCACAAGGCCGCAGCTTGTCGTTCCAACCAAACACTGCAGCAGCTGATTTCACTCACTGATTAGCACCTTCAGCTGGGAGGGGGGGGGGCTAATCAGGAAAATCTGGTGCAGGAGGGGCTGGCTGGGATAAAAACCTGCGTGCTGTGAGGCCTCGCTTGGTGATCTGAGCCCACTGTCCTAATCAGCTCCACCTGCCCCGCCTCCCAGAGGCTTACCGGGGTAAACACAAAAACAAAATACTTAAGTATCCCAGATATCATCAACGTGCATGTTTGATGTCTTCAGTATTGGACAGATTTATTTTACTGTAAAATGATGCACCCACTTTTGAAGTTCATTAAGTGCCAGGATAAATGAATAAACTGCCCCTCAGACAGTTGACAGACCATATCGGTTTGTTCTGTCGGGCTCTACACCAGGTTTCCTTATAACTGCTGCCCTGTAAAAAAACACATTGCCCTTTATTAAGGCCAATATTGAAAGATTAACATAGCTTTCATGCACTGGGTAAGTAACCTACAGTACAATCAGTGAAACCCAATTAAACTTCATTTTTCAGTTAAAAACAAAAATCCATATCTGTCAATATTTTATGGGCCGTGGCATCAGGCCACCATGTTGTGATGCGTTGTGTTGAATTGCAGGTTTGCTGTCCTGAGCCGGAGCAGGAGAGGGTCGCTCTGTTTGATCTGCTCTCTGTGGGCAGACCTGCTGCTTATGTGGGTTCTCATGTTGCTCAGAGCCAATGTCCAATATGACTTGAATCAAACCTCTTGAAATTTACCACTCGCCTCAAGAAGGAAGAGCCAAATACTGCCATGGGATGTGAAAGAAGAGATGTCTGAGAAACAAATCAGTTATACTGATTTATACCACATTATTGCATCTGTCAGGCGTGGAACATTTGGCCTTCTTTTACTCCTAATTTGTTGAGCATAAATGACGAATTGAATATTGATATACACAGTAATCGGTAGTTTATCACAATTACTTGCCTCAGTTATTTAAAGAACAGAATAATTTTCTCACTTTTTTGCATGTCCTCTTTTATGTGACATGAAATGTTTTACTGCCACTTTGTATGTTAACTGTGAAGCCTGGACTGATGATACATGATTAGAAAACATTAACTGTGAAGGCCTAATATTTGGAAACAGATGGCCAAGTGGCCTAGTTAGTTATCCTAGTTTAGCACTAGTACTGTGAGAGACTGCCAGGGAGAGGGGAACGATGTCCTGGCCTGCAGTATCTGGCTCTGTCTTCTTTTTAGAACGACAGATTAACATTTTTATCACAGGCTCTGCTTCCCTCTTATTTCATCCAAAAGCCAGAGATTTTTTAATTCCATCACAGCAGCTAATCGTCACTTCATGCAGACTGTATAATGAACAGGTTTGTGAATCTACAGGCTTAAATTAATACTTAATCTCCAGGTTGATTTGGACTGAAATGACACTGAATCGTTCATGATTGCAAGATGTCTCGAAACCTGCTTGACAACCTCCCCGCACTAGGAGACAGATTCTTTAAAGTCTGTTTTATCTGAAATGACATTAACGTGATTGCTGCAAATTGCAAGGCAAAAAAAAAAAAAGGTTTTTATAATTCCTTCTCCTTCCCAGAATTTGCCTCGTATCATGGTGCAGTCAGCCAGTGTTGAAGAGGACATGAGCATCCATCAACAGCCAGTAAGTCTCTGTAATAAAAGCCTCAGTTTTAGCATCTATTATTGTGTTTTCTTCACAGGCTGGATGAGTTCTCTGAAAAAGTATTCTGACCACTTGCATTCATTTCACTGAAGTGAATTTTGCATTGAAACCGTTATGAGTAATGTCAGCTCCTTGGTGTAGCGTGGCTCATCCAACCACAGCAGTTATTTAGAACGCACTCTCTCTAAGGATATAAGATGGTTAAGTTCTTTTATTGAGTAATGAATTCTCCAAATGACATTTTCAAGTTCTTCCCAGTTGCCCATTTGAGAGAGACACACCACTGTAACTGGCAATATATCAGAAGGGCATTGAGTGCTTTGTAGTATTTCCAGTAACATTTGTGCTGACATGATTTCCCGCCAGGTTTGCATTGAGGAAATCATCCCTCCAGAGATGCAAAATGAGAGCCCCAGATCCATGGTTCTCCCACCGCCAATTATCCCAGAGGCAGAGGATCCCATCCCCAGCCCAGTGAGCGAAGTATCCAGCGGGTACATGTCCACTAGTACATCTACAGTGACACTGTCCGATGTGTACACACTGAGCTGGGACCTCCCTCCATTTTCCAGCAGCAGAGGCTTTGAGGAAATTCCAGATGAAGAGGGAGAGGAGAGCAAAGTGTCACCTGAAATCCCGCCTCCCTCCGTCCCTACACAGTTCAATGCTAGTCTTGAATCTGCCCCTGCGGACCAGTCAGAGCCTCATGAGTCATCACAGGTTTTGCAAGCTGAGGGGCTTGCAGAGAGGACTGACCCACTCCTGATGGAAAGTCCCCCACCATCCAAACCACACTACACTCCATCGGACCCTCAAACTGAAGCAGAGCTACAGACCCAGCCTTTTACAGCGGTGCAAGAACAGCCAAAATCCAACCAGTTAACTGACACAAGGAACGCCGAGTCAAACCAGTCCTCACCGGGCGAACAAGAATCAAATCAGTCTGCACCAGTCCAACTGGAGGAGCGAGAACAACCTGATCGAGTTGAAGTATCGGGATTATCAGGCCAGACCAAACAAAAGCTAGAGTCAGCAACTGACCTCTTTGGATCAGAGGAACCTGAAGTGTCATTATTAGAACCAGAGAGTGAAACAGATCAGACCGAATCAGTAGAGTCACCACCCCCGGACCACTTAAAACCGGAACAGCCTCTGACAGAACAAATGGAGCAGGTTGCTACAGAAAATAAGAGCTCAGAACTAACACTACCCCGAGGAGAACTATCTGAAGAAGCAGGTCAAAGCCAGTCAGAAATGACTGTAAGTGTTCCACAACCAGTAGAGCCAGAACAGGACCAGACAGCACTCACAGACCAGTTGGAACCACCAGCTAAGGATCCAGCCCCAGTGTCAATCCCAACCCTGATCCCAGTTCTATCTGAAGACCCTGCTCCTGCCCCTTCCCCATCTCCAGATCTGGCTCTGGATGCCTCATCCCAGGAATCATCTGCTTCCAAGGTCACAGATCCAAATGTCTCCTCCGTCCCAGCTCCAGCCTCGCCCACAGATACAGTCCCACATCAGGAACCTGTCCCTGTCAGTGCCCCCACACAGCCATCTCTTCCACTTCTGAAACCTTCCCCAATCAGTGCCTCAGCCGCCAACCCTTTCAAGATCCAGAAAGTGAAGTCGTCCGACCTCAAGTCCTTTCATCGCATCCTGAGCCAGGAAGAAGGGGGTCTAGGGGAGGTGGGCAGGGCCAGCAGCCTGGGCGCAGGACTCAACCTCTCTGTGCCAATGGAGAGGCTTGAAATAATCTCAGACTCTGAGGAAGGAGACGGAGCCGCTACAACCGTCCTACCTGATTGGTTGAAAGAAGGGGAGTTTGTGACTGTGGGCTCCAATAAGTGTGGCACCGTGCGATATGTGGGACCCACAGATTTTGCAGAGGGCATCTGGGTGGGAGTGGAACTGGAGGTGCCAGCGGGTAAGAAAATATCCATCTATCCTACTGCAAATTTTTGCATTTCAATTGATACTAATTCTCACTAACATTTTAAATAGGTTAATTCAAGATCAAAGTTACGGTTGGCTATTTGATCATCTATCTCATAATCTGCAGATGGGCTTGATTCTCACTGGCTTCAGTTTTGTGTGGCAGCAATAGTAGAAGTAAAACATAGTTATAAGGACTTGTCAAAAATGTCAGTCTTGTAAACAATTCTTGACCCAAATAAAGATGCATTGTCTGCCCAGCTTCCTACACCTCACTGTTAAGACCATGATATTGGACTAACTTTCTGAGACAATGTAAACAGGAAATGTTGTGGTATCCCAGTGGCTTAGGTGGTTAAAAGCACAAACCATGTCCCCTTTATGTTCTGGGTATGAGTATAACCTAGGACTTTAGTTATATGTCATCCCAATCTTCCCTGCCTGTCTCTACTATGGACTACCAGTCAGAAATGCAGAAAATACATATTAAAGGCAATTTAAGACCAGTTAAGACCACCACGGTTTTTCCTTTCTGATTTCTTTACTTAAACCCCAACCGTATTAACTTTGAAGGCAGTATATACTCTACTGATCATCCATCATGTACATCAGCTCCAAATACTGTCCATTTTATCACATCCTTTACACGAGGAAGTCCAGGGCATGAAAACCATGTTCTGTGGCCAGTCATGATTCAGAGAATTGAGATTTGCCTGGCACTGTGTACTGTGTACTATCTACTGACACAAAAGGCTTTTTAAAATGTCTCCTCTCTCCAGGAAAGAACGACGGGTCAGTGGGTGGCAAACACTACTTCCACTGTAACCCAGGCTATGGGGTGCTGGTGAGGCCTGACAGGGTGAGCCGGGGCGGGACCAAACGCCGTCGCCAGCAGCAACAGCAGAAGCGCCGTAGTGCCAACCTCTCAGGGTCCAGCCCGAACCTGGCAGCCCTCACTGCACTGGCCAAAGGCGAGGGTGGCGGGACGGCATCCAGCCGCAGTAAGGGAGAAAACCGCAAATCCTGGAACAATTAAGAGATAGCTGGCTTGCTATCTGCTCAACTCTCTTTCTGCACAGATAAAAGGCTAATTGCTCTACACCCACTCAGCTGTCACCCATACTCTGCAGCTGGTTGGTGTGATTATAGGGAGAACTTTCAGCTAGAGTGGCAATACACTGGCTTATTTGGGCAGATTTACTGTGGGCTTTGCTGTATCTGGTCCTCCAAGATTGTGTCACAAGATGAATCACACCCTCTCTCTGTGAGAAAAGGATATGCTTACTCAAAAAAAGAGACAGTCTGGGACACTAGAAGAACTTCACACAGAGGTTGTCTCTGGGTCTGTTGGAGGCTTCATCCCAAAACCTTATATATCTTTTCTTGAAAATTTGGTACCTAATGTTCCTCACGTAATATTTCACAAAATTCAAAGGACTACTGAATGTCTTATCAGGAAATGTGAATGTTTTGTAAGTCTGTAGATATAAATAACTTCGATTTCTCCATGATGAATTTCAGTTATGCCAACAATCATGTCATTTGAGTCAAATTTATCAAATGATGGATATATTATTTTATCAGTGAAAAGGGTGGATTAGTTTGATCCGCTACCACCAAGGAGCGAAATGTTGCCTCAAAGCCTGGTGTGAAAGGGCACATTTGCCACAAGCATAAATAAAGCTTCTATTAATATTTATGCTATTTTGAAAAGGAAAGGTGATGTATTACTGTGTTGCTGCTCATGACTTTAACACTATACAGTCTGTCTGTGAAGAAGTCAGTCATCTGGACAAAACTCTACTTTCATATGGTTTACAATGTTTGAATGACCTTAAGTTCACTGGATTATCTTTTCAGACATTTAAACAGACTCCAAAGGTGACACATCACTTGCACATGCTGATTATTTTTTATAGATTTTAATGAATTTCAAAACAGTTTTGCACAGGTTTGGATAGATTTTCAAATCTCCATTTCTGTACACTCATTTGTAAATTGTATTTTATTCTTGTGCCTTCAAACACTATGGCTACTTCGCAGACGTGCCTTAATTTTTAAACGGAGGATTTTCAAGGTGTTGGTGTGCAGGTAGAACAATATGCTCATTAACTGCGCCAATGATAGAGTGTTTGCTCTTGAAAGTATATTTCTGCTACGGTTTTAGGAATGAACTTGTTTGAACTCTTTTTTGACAAATTCTTCTAAAATTGTGCAAGATTTTTTCTTTTTTTATCAGATCTATCCTTAAGCTATCTACCAAGTGTGTTAATGATTGGAAGGGAATTTATAAGGAATAAGTGTGCGAAGATGAGTGACAGTTTAGTATTTTTGATCGTTGGTAAGTGAAAACGTTGGTTAATATTGTGTGTGGGCACCATTTATATGAGATCAGGATAACTGAGGGCTTTTGTTTGTGACTTTGTATTTAGTATTGTCAGTGTATGTCTAGCAAGTAAGATGTTTTATACTTGTGTGTTGATTGATTTGACTGTCTGAATGCTTATTTATTTCCAGATGGAGACAGGATATTGTTAATGAAAAGCAAATTCAGTTGCCTTCACATCAGTGATGTTTAATAAACTATTCTGCCCTTGTCAACAGTTGTCGGCAGTATTGCATTACAGCATTTTTAAATCAGTCGAATTGTTTCACAAGTCAGTGGGAACTGGTTTGATATTCCACGCTCATCCTTGAGTTTTTACATGTGTGGGCTTACATTCATCCATTAATGCCCAAGCTTAACATTCACCCACCCAATGTGAACCCAACAACAAGCAGAGATGTAGAAAGTCCTCACAAGGGACCTTTTCTGTTCTTGTGGGGACATTTGGAATCCACATTAGAGTAAAAACAGAAACCCAGTCTCATTGATATAGCTTTATTCTCTTGTACATTATATATAATACTAAAATAAACACAAGTTAAAAAAATGAACAAAGAAACTGTACAAAAAAATGTATATATACTACATCTTAATTACAGAACAGTCTACTGTCCAAAAAAGGCACTAAATTCTGAAATGGGCAATACAGTAATTTTGAACATAACTAGATTAGAGATTGATACAACAGCATTCAGTCTTCTTTTTCAGAGCTATATTGGGATGAAGTGGATGGTGTTTTCACTGGGGATACAGAAGGACATGTAGACATGTTGACCCTGACACACCACAAGAGGATACCCCTTCAGGGTAAGCACTACTACTGGAGTAAGCACAACATCAGATGGGAGAGAGACCTTTCTTTAGATTCAACCTGCATCTGGTTTCAGCATGTGGTCCAATTGGGTTTCATTTACTTTCTGGATAATCAAATACTTTTATTTACTACTTGTACTTTAGGGCCCTTTTTTTCCCTCATCCCAAATCAACATACTGTAGCTGAAAGCGTACATAAAATACTGCTGGAACAAATCTAGTGCTAATTGGGCCATGGCATCTCTCAGAATCGAAGGCAATTCATTCACAAGCATCTTGAACTGAGTGGATTATGACTGGATCCTCTCAAAATGCACTCTTTCCTTGGTACTTCCTTCCCTTTACCACCAATTTCACTATCACACACATGCCATTCTTGATATGGGAGAGACTGTCACACCAAACCTCATAGGAAAATCCTTCAACTTTTTTACGACACGTTTGCCCACTGTTCCCACGACGGCGTTCTACCAAAACACACTGGGGTCTTCGTCGAGTCACGCGCATCCATGCTAAAAGTTCGAATTTTTAGCTCAAGACATGATGCTTCATAAATCTCCGGTGAGCCTAATTTCCCCAGTGAGCCCTTGTGATTCAGAGGTCTTAAAGGAGCAGGTCACCCAAAAATCAGTCATTAACTATTCTGTTGAAACTCCATTGAAGTTTGTACAAAAACCAAACTGACATGGAGGCGAGGAGATAATGACTGAGTTTTCATCTTGCGGTGATCTATTCCTCCAAGGTCTGTTCTATGAGGTATGTATGTTTGCGATAAGAAGGGCAACATCAAACTGCTGGATTTCGCTAAGAAGTTTGGTGTGATTTTTTTTTTTTTCCAAGGAGAGAATGGCACGTACTGGGGCTATGATTTAATATGATATGGTGTGTGAGGCAGCTGTACTGAAATGTTGATTCACACCAGCCCCATAATAGTAGATTGGACATTAGCTATTTAAAGGAAGGCATGGGGGGGGGAAAGGTTACATTTCAAGCTTAGTCAACAGCGATACTTTTTTTAATAAGGTGCATTAATCGTCCATCTCTCACAAAATAGCTTACTACCTCAGACACAAACGGGAGGACTGTTGTTCAGTCAAATAAGGGATGACGCAATAAAGTGTAAATGAACAAAAAATTAAAATAAAGAGGAGGAAAAAAATTAAAAAGCATGATTAATTTAACAATAAAAGCATGATTCATTTCAAAACATATCCTTGTCATTCTTTTTGTACATTACTTTAAAAAAAAAAAAAAAAAAAAAAAGAGTATAAATACATATTTTGTTATCTTTCAACTCATTCTTTTAGAAACACAGATCCCAGTACTGAGTCACTGTATTGGAGCTTCGTACACACTGAAGCAATAGAATTAAATAGAGCTTTACTAGACTAGTCAGCCCAGAGCCGGGAGATCATTCAACAAGCAGGATTACCAAGTTAGCGCCGTAACTGGGAAAATGAACATGAAAAAACTTTGAATGTTAGCCACAATGTTTGGTACAGTTGCAAGACATTCTTAAGAGCCAATATTCAAGTTTAATTTGACAGTTAAAAACATGAAAAATTACGCTTCTTATTTGCAGTTATCGGGCTAACTCTGCTCTCCTGCTTTGTGAAATGTTTCCCTAGTTTTCCAAAACCATCATTAAGGCAGGAGCTTCTTTAACTTTCTCATCCCCAAGGCCAAATGTGAAGCGACCAGTCTTGTCCCGGGACTCAGACTGAGGAGGTACGAATACTTGGCAAGTCGTGACCCATTAGAAACAGGTCCCATGTTTAAGAAGCACTGCGCTGTCTGTTGGCCCAGAACGACATGAAGACGAATTCCACTCAAAGACGGTTTTGGAAAGGCTCCACCCAAGGCAAAATAAATGTTGGAAATGATTTCCAATATCAACACTTGAGGTGTGTTTGATTCCGTTTCCCTTGCATGAGGTGCTTTTTACCTTTGAGGCTATTTAGATGAAAAAGCAAACGCCTCCTAAGTTTTTATGATATTCTAAACCATTTCCAGTGCGGATTTTGTCTAATCTGTTACCACTGATATTTAAAAAATCTTCTGAAAGCACATTCTTTAGGCTATTATAAAGAGGCAGCGTCACAGAACAAGTAG
Organism: Holocentrus rufus; assembly: GCA_900302615.1. NCBI lineage: Eukaryota > Metazoa > Chordata > Actinopteri > Holocentriformes > Holocentridae > Holocentrus > Holocentrus rufus. The sequence continues at coordinate 10,479 of OMLF01035275.1, forward strand.
TAAATAGCTTAGGGGTATTTTCAATATCATTTCTGGCTGCTATACCTATCCTTAATGACACAGGCCTGCTGTAGTGTCAAGCCCACGTACAATGCCACATTGGCTCAAGAGGCTTCAATGAAAGTGAAAAAAAAAAGCTATCTATGCCAAAGGAGTTGGGAGAAATCACTTTGGATAAACGAACGGCACACTGGAGAAAAGCACTAAACCTTGTTTTTTTTTTCCCCAGTATGACTCTGAGATGTCTCCGGAGCTCAGACTGCAGACGTTACCTCTTGACTAAACATAAAGGAACTGACCTAGAATCAGCCTTATCGAAGCCTCTTATGTTTACTCCAAGCATCTTTTTCCCTTTGGCATTGATCACATTTAAAAAAACAAAAGCATTATTCCCCATTATCACATAGCTTAAGTTTGCGTGATTATCACATTGACCCTAAATTGATTTTTATAGCCTCTAGTACTTAATAACAGTGTCACTGGGAAGCTAATTATGAAGGCAAAATGACTGAATATCCAGTCACCATTTGGGCTATCTAACAGAGGGTAAAGCAACTGAAAGGGTTAAAAACAACTGCTGCTGTTGGATGGAAACCTTATTACTAATTCTGGCATTTTACTTTCTTATTTTTACTTGAACTGAAAAACGACATGGTCGTTTCAGTGCTGAGTAAAGCTACAGACACACTAGGCGAACAAACTCTCCTCTACTTGTTCAAATAACAAGATGTTTCATTGTTGTCATTATTTGCTTGTGAATGAGGTCAAAGGTCAAAAGTTGCAGTTTAACGGTTATTAACGTTTGACGGATCAAAACGTCAGCAGTGAGTTCTGGAGTCAGTCAGCAGTTATTCTGCTTTTTTACCTGGTGTTCCCATGTCGGTTAGTCTAACATGGATTTGGCATGGATCTGGATTTGGCATTTTGACAACAGTAGCGAACACGTTATTGTATTATAGAGCAGGAGTTGAACTTTTGAAGGCAACGGACGCGTAACAAAGAGTGAGAAATGTAAACTTAATAAAACAGGACATGGAGATGAAGTTTGAGGTTTTCAGACTCATCCAGTTCGTCTCCAGTTCCAGGCGTTGTGACCTGTAGACTTCTGGGCTTTTTCTGCTTTGCTCAGTCGGTTCAGCTTTGGTGTAATCCACCTCTGCCTTTCTTTACATACAGACCAGTTTTCTGCTGTAAAACCATTTCTGCTTACAATCTCATTGGCTTTTGACTGTTTGGTCATGAGAACCCAACTTAAATATATTTATATTTAATCTATTTAAATAGAATTTCCACGGACTGGCCAACAACAGCGCTAAAACTGCATTGCAGGCTTCAAACTGAGTGACGCTTTCTCGCAAATGAAGGCAAAGGCTGAAAATCTTAAAGTCATCTAGTGAGCTTAAGTTTCATGATCTTTCAGGTCATGAGACCCCTCTAAATCCCACTGTGTAAAAAAGCATGGCGGTCGACATGACATTAAGGCTGCCTTTCTTAGCTGACTTCTTGGAGATACAAGGTTTTCATCCAACAGCAGGACTATTGTGGTAAAACAATAAAAAAGGTTCCAGTAAGGAATGATAGCTATAGAGGGTAGGAGACATTGACTGGACAGGCCGGTCTGCCAATATTATCCCCACTGACCGCCTCAGTGGCAGGGGGAGGGGGAACGTTACTCCATCTATCCCTCCCCTCTATCCATCCATCTTTCCCAAGATGATGGCTGGAGGCGCTCGCTGCTCGTCC
>OMLF01035275.1:25109-39076 GCA_900302615.1 Holocentrus rufus
AGTGGGTGCTCGGGACGTAGAAGGGAAACAGGAAGAGGGAGAGATGGAGAATAGGAGGAGCAAGGAGGGATGAGGGAGTCGGGGAGAATCAGAGGGATGGCAGATGGAAGGAGGGACGGTGCAAAAAAAAGGAGAGGAGGAGATGAGAGGGAGAAGCAGGAAAGAGTGAAAAGGAAGGGATGAAAATGTGTGTTGGGATGCAGATGGGGAGAGAGAGCGAGAATGATGGAAAAGGAGGAGTGAGGCAGAGAGAGGGAGCGGGGGGGAGAGAGTGAGAGGGGCCGAGTGGGAAAAGAAGGGCGGGAAAGGAGGGAAGGGAAAAAAATGACAAGAAGAAAATAAAGAGGCAGCAGATGAGAGAGGACGACAAGAGCGAGAGATGGAAGTGTGAAAGAAAAAGGAAGGAGGGGCAGGGCATAAAATCAGCTATTTTTGGGAAGCAGCAGGCAACACACGCAGAGTGCCAGAGTCACCTTGACAGCTGATGCTATCTTAACATTCTGACTGCTGTTCTTTAAGAGCCACAATATATCCCTGGCTTTACACACCACCCACGCTGTATGTTTTTCATAAGCAATTTGCTGTGCTCAAAATCAATGCAACTGAAATCAGACTGCGGCAGATTTTCCATCTTCTGTGCCAACCTGCCCTATGCTGATATGATAAATGGTTTAAAAGGGGTTGGGTCACTGGCATTTTTCTACATCTCTTTCACTCTGACTCTGTGCAGCGGAAAGGGAAAAAAAAATTCTAGGACATTTAGCCAAATGTCTAGAGGCTATATGCAGTGTTTTGAAGTGATCATGGAGAAAACTGATACGACTAGGGTGGATATTATCCTCTCGAGCCCTGGAACACCTAGTTTATAAAAAGGGGGGAAAAGAACGCTTGGCTATTTCTGGCTTTCCAGACAAAGTACAGGCGAAAAGCCACGTTCAGCTCTTATATACATTACTCATGTGCCCAAGGGAAGCTTAGGCTGTATTGGTGAACATTCACTATTGTCTCCACTATCCAATTTGTAACAAAGATCATCAATATCTATGCAAGCAAGGAATCATTAAGAAGCACATTTACACTGGAAATCTGCTGGATCTCTGCAAGATGGGCCCACAATTACAAATGTTATTGATTGGTCACATTCAGAGGGAAATCGCTGATTTTGTCAAGAGCTGAACTTTTTTTTGCAGTCATACTATTTGCTGTGTCTAAGAAATCATTATCCATCCAGCTGAACTAGCTGGTCAACTATTTACTCAGTTAACTATTCATTGGTTTAGAACGGGTGTGACTGGATGAAACACAATGAGCAGGAAACTCAGAAGTTATCCCCTACAGGGAACTTAAGTAAATAAAACTAAACTACATCAAAAAGTTAGCATCCAAGCGTAATGTTGTAGCCCACAGCTAGAAAACTAATCAGTTCCGTATATCCACTGTATTATGGGACACACAGCAGGGGCTAGACAGGTCTGTAACCACAGAGACAGGTGAGGAGGACACATGTGTCAGGGGTCTCACCCCTCTAAATGAAGAAAGCCCTTTAGTTTTTGATAAATGTTATGGCTCACTTCCTTGTGTCCAAAACCTTGATAGGAACTTATGCGCTACGATAGCAAAATCACTCCATAATACTTCAAACAAGTCCAAGAACTCCGTACACTCACTCCATCAGACACAAGTCAGACTGAAGCGGTAGCATTAACTATAGACGACAGTGTCAATGGGTTCGTTATCATTCACTCAAAAAGTAGACAAGGCTAACTTACCATTAAAAAGCAAGATGCATGCATCAGAAATACCCAACTCAAGCCAAACTCTCCGTTCTTGTGCAATACCATTCCTTTATTTGCCCCATTATCCACAACTTTTCCATTTGTTTTGTTTTATTGGCTATGGGGCCTACACTTTAGTACAAAACTGTGGCTCGTTACAACGTTGCAGGAAAACCTGTGACGGTGCCAGCTTTCACGCCCTTTGCCCAAAAGCTAATATTAGCGAATGATACTGTGCCAGACCAACAATGTCCAATGCAAATTAGCCTCCTAGCTACATTTTTCTCTGTTAACCCCGACTACTTATGATCGTTTTCGGTGGCGCTGCCACTGCATATTTTACACTGATAAGAATTGGCAGGCATGAAAGAAGACAGATAGCAACTTAGCGTTAGCTACTTTGGTAACATTAGGTTATGTGATGTTTAGTTAGCTAGCATAACATGCTAGCCCTTCCAACGCTCTTTCTAGCTGCCGTTAGCTGCCGTCGCTGGCTAGCGAACGTTTGATATTAATAACATCACATTCAGAGTCCTAGAAAGCTAACTACATGACTTACCTCGGTTCAGATCGGCCACTTAACCATTTAACTTTACAAGTCGACCAAAGATCCCGTGTGTATTTTACTGCAGCCAAACAATGAACCAATTTGATAACAGTGCCCTGTCCGACCCTTTTCCAAGGATTTCTAATCAGAGGCGAATTATTTGCCTCTCTGCTTTGTCTGTCTGACAACAGCCATATTGACAACTAACACCTCCGAGTAGGTCTAGGGGAACTGTAGTTTAACTTTTACAAAGGCCTCTACCACGCGGCGGCGTTTTTTACACTAAAAACTACATGTCCCTAAAACGAGAGCGGAGCAGTGAGCTGATGGCTCACTGATCTACAGTTGTCACAAAGGCGATGCAGTTTGTAATGTGGCCACAGCGGCTGCTCTTCTCAACCCTGCTAGTCAGATTGGTTTTGCCATCTCTGTCTCATAGGCCAACCACCTACCGGCGGGACTGAGAAATACCGGATTACATGTAACGGGATTACTCTTGGCTAATCTGTTTACAAAATTCAGATAAAAAATCATTAGCTGTTGTATTGCAAGGAATCGTGTTTAATGCTAAGAGGCATTTCTAATGCTGAATTATAAAGAGGAAGAGTGGTGGGATGGTATGATAAAGTGCATAGGGAACAAGGGAATACTGAGACCAAGAGTCTGACAGACAAATGGAGATGTGCAGGATGTGGCCAAGTCAAACCCCTTGGATTTCAATGCTGTGCAGATTCAATGGTGACCCAAACCGGTACAGTAAATTCACAATATATTATGCTATGGCACAAATTCACACTAAAATAGCTTTGGAAAGCTGATATCAGAGATATTTTAGTTTCAATTTCACCAAACTATACAATTTGCAGCTATGCACAATGTCAGATTTTTATTTTACTTTTATTTTGGAGCTTTTTACACAGGTTTTCAGTGGTGCAGGTCAACACATCAACATCTAACAACAAAATCAACAAAAAAAACAACAACAAAATGCTGGAAAAAACCCCTTATGCTTTCAACATGAAAGCAGGCTGGAATGATTGAGGACAGAGCAGACATGGGGGCCTGGATCCTCCTCTACCAAGCTTTAAGGTCCTATGTTGGAGAGATGAAGCGGAGAGAGGGACCACACAGAGGAGAAACTAAGAAAAGACCAGAGTCTTCTGTGAGAAAAGTGATGATGTCTCATCTCCATCTGTCCCTCCACAAATAGAAATTAACTGTCAAGGCCATGGAAGACACAGGGAAGAGGGAGAACTCACGGAGAGATGTAACAGGACTGACATTTCTCTTTCAACATGTTGTGATTTTGGCCAAGGAGAAAACAGAAATAGGGCTGCTATCACTAGTTTCCGAGCCCTTACTAGATCTTAGCTGAAGATTGGAGGGGAAACAAGAGAAAAGAAATTAACTCGAGGAGAGAGCCAGATAAGATGTATGACAGCGCACATAGAATGAAAAAGCACTCGCTTCCCCTCTCCTTGTCAGAGGACACTTTAAAGCAAGAGCAAGCTATTAAGAGAGACGTCATGGGAGTACAGATTCTCCAGTGGAAGAAATGGAATAAAGTGAGGAGAGAATGAGGGCTTGCCCTAAACAACATGAAGCCGACTGAGATGACCAAGGGAAAAGCAAAGCTGGCTGCCAAAATGTTCCCTCAGCAATGTTCCCTCTAAGCCTGGGGTGTCCAGGATGCAAATGTTCATTCTGACCAAAGACTACATCTGCAACTACAGAGGGACACCAAAGTGGTTCCCTGAATGAAAATTGATTTCCAATTTTTAAATGAACAGTCCACCCAAAACACAAAAAAAATATTTTCCCATGTACCCCTCCCTGTCTATTCTATCCATGCAGATAGTTTCTGTGTGATCTGGCGAGGTTCCTGGTCTTCTGTGACATTCTCTGTCTCCCTTCACCTCAGTGCAATCGGACTAGATGGGAATTGTCATGGGGAGCTCAAGCCTACAAAAATTTACAAGTAAAAAGTTAATAGATCTCTCCCTGACATAATCCGCATCTCTCTGAAGTGAAAAGTAACTCTGAGGAGGATGGATACAGTTTGATGGTTTTGATAGTATCAGGGAGGAGAGATAAAGGCCCTTTTTTTTTTAGTTTCATTTAGTTTGTTTTGCTTGAACTGTCCCTTTAATGGTTACAGACATAAGTAGCCTGTAATAAAATGCCCACACCTTATGCCATGGTATTGGATGTAATAAAACTTATCTGCTTGGTGCTGCTGCTTTTACAGTTTTCAGTAAAATGTAAATCTAGATTTAGTTATAGGTTAGCAATGTTTGTCAGTGTTTTTGAGTTTTTTTACTTGTAAACTTTCATGCTACTGGAGAAAATGGCTCCCAGAGGCTCCTCAGTTTTTTGTGTTTTGATGTGAACCTTTACTCCTTCTGACATCTTGTTTGCATATTTATTTTGATGTTATTTCGACCTCTTATTTCCTATGGTTTTGAGCGGAGAATTTCTCAGTGAGATTGCTTTTTTCTTGTTCAAGGAGGAACAAGAACTAAATGAACAGGTTGCAACCGGGAAAACGACCCCGCGAGAATGTGCAGCGGCTCGTGTACTCCCCAAAATTGCAGTGATCAGAGATAGAGACGTCCACCAGAATTACTGCTCATCTAAAATGAAGCAGGCCAAGATCCAATCGTGCAATCACCCAAAACAACTCAGCCTGACTGGTGGAATAAACAGTGAGATCAGATAGAAAAAGAAGCTCGCTAGCACTAAAGGAAGAACACATAAAGCAATAGTTAGAGGGGGACTTTAATCTCAGTTAAGATTATGTGCTGAAGAATATGGGGCGACTGGAGCACTATATGCTTAAGTAAACAAATTAATTCTTAATGTTACAGAAGTGCAGGGGACGGAGGTGTTTACTCAGCTGGTTTAGGAAGAAGGTCAACATTAAGGAGAAATTAAAAGAGGCTTAATTCTGGAGGGAAATGGATGCAGGTGGTTAGCTTAGCTTGCACATCAATTAGACATCCCAGCTGAAAAGCACAGTCCATTTAAGTTAACCATTAATATTCTATGCTACGTTGTTTCTGCTCCATTTCAGCTTTCACCTGCTCTGTCTCTGCTGCGTTGGTGCTGTTTTACTCCTCACATCATCCTCTGTGCACAAAACGCTTTTTGTTCTTAACATGTTTGAATTCTCATTAGGTTGCTGTGAGTTTTGATCACAGAAGCAGTAATATTGAACAATAATGACACAAAATGTTGAAGCTAAAAGACATGATCAGGTAAAATCCTACCTGTCAACAAATGGCCTGATGCTTAGCTTGTGATGCAGAGGACTGGCGGGGAAAATATGAGCAGGAGGGAAGTGAAGAAGAAATGCTCCTCTCTCCCTCATCAAGCACTTATAGTCAAAGTGCCTTAGAACAAGACAGTCAACCCTAAACCACGCCAGCTGAGGTGTTCAGTGGTCAAGCGCATTTTGAAATGTTTGTGTTGCACAACAAAATGCAATGATGTTGTGTATTCCATTATGCTGTATTCATGCATATGGCATAATGTAGTAGTTTTGCAATCTGCTTATGATGACTTCTATACAGTACAAATAAAATAACGCATTGCTCTCAGTTTGAGCTTGAGGTCATGAAATGAATCATCACAGTTCCTGTGTCATTGCCTCTTGACAGAATTAGCGCAATGTACAGTCCAGTGGCTATACTGCCCCCCTGTGGTGATTATGATGAGGAATATTACATTCCATCATGTTAGTGCATATCTTAATTTTTTGTGCACGCGCATATGTATATAACACGCACACGCACACGCACACGCACACACACACACACACACACAGAGAGAGAGAGAGAGAGAGAGAGTGTATACAAATATCAGCAACGCTATAAATCGCCATGGGAAGCGATTATTGGAATAACCATAACACACATGCAAGTGATAACAGTAGAATAAAAACATCAGGCTTGCAAGATCATTATAAATACGTTGCTGAATAAAATAATGTAGACATATTCCAAGTGTGGGCTTGCAGGAACATGGCCTAGGGGACACTGTTGCCTGCCTAGTGCCCTTCGAAGTTCCCTCTTTTCTTTTACAGAACCCTCCTGATGGAATTCCAGTGCAAACAAGAACTCAGTGCGCAGCTGCCCATCCAACATGGTTTGATGCCTGGCTATATCATCTGGACAAAACTCAAGTAGGGAATCATGAATACTTTTCTTTTCGTCTCTTAGCTATTTATCCATGTGCTGGTTTTAATACTTGCCGTGGGAGTGTAATTGAGTTTCCTGCTCGGTTGTAAAAAGCTAAGGACAAACCGCTGTTCTTAGCCAGCTGTTTTGGTTAGCGAGGCTAACGTTAGCTGGCTAGCAGCGTTAACATTAGTCAGCTAACGTTAACTTAGCTAGCTTCTTGATAGCAAAATAAGCAGTGGCTTGTTATGACTAATATAAAACTAACCGTCCATACCAATGTTTTCAATGTTAGTCAGTTTTTAGATAGCGTGTGTAATAACGGGGTATTATAACAGCGGTGATACAACGTTAGTAACGTTAACGCTACATGAAACATTGGTATGTAGGGTCAATGTTAGCTGGGTTGCCAGTCAGTGATTTGACATAGCTGAGGCCCAAGCGATGATGTTGATAACATTGTGATTATAACTTAGTTTACAGCCTAAACCAGCGCATTTGCAAACGCCAACTTTTGCCACCGGACTGTTTGCCGTCAACGACTTACAGTTACTAACAAATGACAATCCATTCAGTCCAGTCTTTTACATTAAAAACTTACAACTTTTCATTATGGGTGAGCTGGGTCAGTCAGTTTTCTCCCGTGTTCACACACGCACTGTATGAGGTTGCCAAAACATGTTTGAAATAGCAGCAATGTATGGAAACTCATGTGCATTCCACTTTGCCATTCACCGTATTACAAAGGAAAACTTGGGAATGTTGTCATCATTGTGAAAACTGTTGTGCCAAACATGCTCTCACACGTGTGTTCCCACTTTTGTTTTATTATCTCAGCAAATATCTCAGCTCACTAGGTAAAAGCTTTAATCCTGCCCGGCTCTCTTGTGAGCAAGTCAATTATTTGAACACCTGCTTGTAGGAGTGAGAGCCAGCAAAGGGCACTGCAGTTTCAATTAACTCATCTGACTCAAACTAATAGCATCAATTTCTGTCTTTGATTCTCCGCCACCTTCGCTTCTCAGTCTCTCAACTGCCTCCCCTTCCAACTCCTTCATTAAATCCACACTATTGCTTTTGCGTCCTTATTGCCTCTCCCCTCTCTAAATTGAACATGCTCTTCTTGCTTCTGCCTTCTACACCTTTGCCAAATAATTCCTTACAGGGGTTTGAGTTTTCAGTCTTTCACCTTTCCTTGCTTTTTAAGAAACTCAGTAGTGAGCAGATATGATCTAAAACAACACAAGTGTCCCATGAAATCATTTGATTTGTGCATCTGACTGCAGTTTCATGGCAGCGATCAACTGAAGTAATGCACAACACCCTCTAGCATGTGGACCCATGTTCCCAAGCTGTTTGCCATTCGTTTGTTGTTGGAAGTGTTTGTCTCACAGGCATTAGCGAAGTAATCCTCCTCTCATAGCTGCTCAACATCATATGAACGTGACCAGCCAGCTCAGAGCCAGCCAGCAGTGTTTGGAGTCATAAGTGGAAAATGAAAGGCAAAGAGCGCTGGGTCAGCGGGTCAGCCTGAGGGAGATTATTTGGTGTCAACAGCAACACAGAATTACAATTACAACTGTCCCAATGTCTGTAAATGTCATTCCTTTCAATATTGCAGACAAAAAAAGCAGTTGCTGCAGTTTGCACAGCCACAACCTGATGGAAAAATTGTGTGGTTAAGGATTTTTCTTTTTATTCTCTTATAAACTGTTGCAGAATATGATGTAGGCCAAATTGCTGAAGTGTAATATATGATATAAGGAAAGACTGGCAGCATGGATTTGAGAAAAGCCTGATTTTTCTGCCAGAGGTTCTTTTCTTTGTGGATTAAATTCGCAGCCTTTTTTTTTTTTTAACCATGATTCGACCTGGTTGCTGATTGGCGTCGCGTTCGCCAGACAGCATTAGCTTGCTAAACATTCTGTCAGTAAGCATCGGGGACTAAATAGAGCCTTGCTGATTTTATTGGCATAACATTTCCCAGACAGATGGCTGCGGGTGAGAGTAGAGAGAATCGTGTCTTCCTGCACAGCTGTCCCCCTGTAAGCAAAACGGGAAAACGTCTGACCTTGTGCCTCACCCAGTCTCCTCAGTAAAAACGCTGTGATGAGACTGTGCAGTTTATGTCCAGACAAGTTCCACCCATTTGGATGATCTCACACTTTTACTGGGCGAGCCTTCAATTAGCTGTTTCTTTAGTCTTTATTGAGAGACAGAAAGTTGAGCATTTTTATTGGAGTGAATCCCCCATTTTTTCTGGAAACTGCCTTGTTTGCAGAGTTGTCATTAATGCGGCATGAGATAAAACTAAATTGAGTCGGTTTCAGCCCCTTTTAGGGTGAGGAATCTCAAAAGTCCTCGACCTAAAGTTTTCTGAGAGGAATATCGAGTTTGCTGGGAAAATTCAAGAAATGCAGCAACTGATGAGAACTTTCCATCAACGGTCAATGTTGTTTTCTTATCAGAGTGTCTGGGAGGCCGTGGGATGACATCATCACATCGCTGTCAGAAACAAGGAAGGAAAATCACAGAGCTGATCCGGAGAATTCACTGTAAGTATCTGCACCATGTTGGGCAACACTTATAGTTACCCACACTCCAACACACAACACACACACACCAACACACACACACGGCTGTGTTCCCCCAGAGCCAGTAATGATGCTCAGCACATCTCTTTCCAAATGATTGCCACATACCAACACCAAATGACACATGCATGTTTTCTGACAATACTGGCATTATAAAATATTATAGATCTATTTTGAAAAATATGGAAGTGGCACTGGCATAGCTTGAAATATGTAATATGTAATTTTTTCGCGGCTCTCAGGTGAGCTCAAATTTGGATCTCAAATAAATGAAAGTGTTATTTAACTGTTGGTTATGTTGACAAAGTTTTGTTACATAGATTTTTCCTTCACTACATTTGTTAGTATCATGGTTGAAACTCTTACTTTGCCTCTGTGACACTTCAGTCCTCATTCAAAAGCCTGTAGCATTTGCATGCAGCCACTAGGGGGCGTTCTTATGCTTATGATCCCACATGATCAGTCCTCTAAAATGCATTGTGCCCATGTTTAAAAACAATCTGCATCATCTTGTAAACAATATTGGTGAGTTCAACTTTTACCTGTAAGTGCCTTTCATTTTATTTTATCATTTACATTAATTTCCCATGAATACCCATTTACTGAAAATCACAAAATAGGTAGGGATAAAGACAGACAGATATACTCAGAGGCAAATAGATTTTCTTTTAGAGAAAAAGTCAGAGAGAGACAGAAAGAAAGTGAGGGAAGACGTGTGTTTATAAGATCTGTGTCTTGATAAATATTGTTTCCTACATGAACAGCATTTTTTAAGATGGTATGAGCTGGGTTCTCTCGTCTGCCTGATGTGAAATAATCCAACAGTTTGTCTGAGAGAACTGTCTTTAATGTGGTAGCACTTCTGTCATGCATGGTGATGTGACTCAGCACCTAACTACCATCAGCAGTACTGAAGTGCACCATGTGTACTTTATTTTTTTTCCTTCAAAGTACAGTTTTGTCAGTTTTATTAGTGGTTTTATTTGATCCATTTTCTAAAAGTGTAATAGATCTCAAAATGTGGCTCAAGGGAGTGATGTCGTTTAAAAATAATTGCGGTAATCACATGTATGGTATTTGTAATATTAATGACCATTGATTCCATCTTTTCAGACTAATGCAGTTGAGTTCATTAGTATTGATCCAATGTAACTGGTTTATGTTCTGTGACAGGGATCTGTAGCTAGTCAACAGAGCAGCTCCAGCCTAGAACAGACGAGGCTGGCCCACTAGTACCCAGAGTGCCCTGCTTCCAGTACCATATGACCCCCCCCCCACAATAACATGATGATGGGAGTGAGCCAGATCTGTTTCTCTCCATTCATCTCTCTGCCATCCCTCTCTTTTCTTGTCAGTTCTCCTCTCATTATTTCTGTCCGTCCGTTAAATCTACCTCCCACCCCCCTGAATTTCTCTGAATCCCTCCATCCTGGCCCCCTGGCCCCTATTGGACAACTGGCCAGGACAGCTGGCTTTAACAGCTGCTTAGCGTCTCATTTTTGGCATATCTCTATCTGGACAAGTATTTCATAGTATGGTCGAATGTAAGCTATCTTATCTGTTTCTAAATCAGTCTTTCTGCTCTGCTTTAGTCCCCACGCAGTGATCTGCACCCAGAAACTCAAACCCAAAGTTTGATTTGGAAGCGTTTTGTAGATTATCTCAGTGCACGCTGTCTTAGTTTTCTCTTGTAGCTTTGATCCTTTGGTAAGATTTGATGCTATATATAAAATGCTTCTTCTTTGGATAAAGCTTTGAAAATTGGGCATCATTTAGTGTAAAACTGAAATGATTGATTTTGCCAATAATTACAAACGACAGTATTTTTTCCTTTTATACTTTTTGTTCCACTTTGTGTTGTTTTTACTCTATTGACCAGTTCCCCTGTGGTTCTTCTGATGACATTATCATTCATCTAGATTGCTTCAATACGACTCCCATGTGTCATCTTTTTCATCGTAATAGTTGGCCCGGGTAGCCGTTTGTCCAGCTGTTGATGATATGCAATAGTTTTCCCTGATTGTAGCTGCTGACATAAGATTAATGCCGACGTTCCCTAACATTGAGTTAGAGATTCTCAAGGGATATTAATAGTTTTAGAAAGTTTTCTTTAATTCACTTAAGAAGTTTGAACTTTTTACACTGTCTCATATGATCATCTGTATATTTTGAAAGGAGAGTGGGCGGTCTGTTCATCCTTCAAACTTTTAATCTTTATTCAAATAAGGGTAATGTAGCAAGGGAGGGAGAGGAGGGAACTTATTACTTTATTTTTGTCTGAAATAAGACTAAAGGCAACAGATTTGCAGGAGGTAAACAAACACACTTAACCCTTAGCGTCGTAACTTGCATCAAACTTTAGCTGGAGTTGAGGGACCAAGCCAGCCGATTCCTCCTGGCCCTGAGTGACCTTTTGTCCCGACGCCGAATGCTGATGTGATAATCTGCCCCCGCCGCAGTTGTTGCTATTGTTGTAATTTATCTCGTTTGCTACGAGCCGTATCTCCCCGCTCTCCCTCCGCGGGGTGTCACCGGGGTTAATCGGACCGGGAGTTGGGTGCCACTGGAGGCCTGACTGCACACTTGCTGTCTATAACTCAAACTGTTGCGCTGCGTTCTTTGATGTGGGGCTGAGGGAAGGAGACATCGCTGGAGCCTGTGGCACCACCATGCCTAATCTCCCCCTCTCTCTTTGTAGAGGCTTCAGACTGCTACACAGTGCGGATCTGTGTTTCTCACCGCTGACAGGATGGCTGGGCAGATCGAGTCAAGATCTCTGAGAGAGGGATGTCCTCCTGCCTCTGAACAGAAAAAAAAGCTTTTTACTATCTGTTTTTGGGCAGCCATTCAGGGACCTGGATTTAGATTAGTCTGAGATGCCTGAGAAAACGTCTCTTGCAGTGGGGATGAAATGCAGACTGGGACTCAAATTTTAAAGATTTAATCTTGCCCTGGCAGGATAATTTAACACTCTTAATCTGTGGGAATCTGCCAGAAACAGGCTTCCAGAATATGGACTGTATCCCAGTCTTTATTTTATTAAACACAATTATATTCCTCCAAGTCCATCGGCCTGTGTTTTGGAATAATAACCGACCTGTCACTGATTGAAATCATTTTAAAGTCAGTGGATATTTCATGAGATTGCATACCGCTTTGGGCTTAATGAGTAATCAAGTAAAAATGGAAATAACAGATTGAGCATATGCAATATCTAAATTGCATGAGGCAGCGAATTCTGTTAATTAAACCACCTTGTTAGATTGAGGCTCATCTGTTGTAGTCTGCACTGGACGAGGCGTCTGCAGAGCCGGCGCTGACTTGACATCCTTATAGATATCTGCACAGATTCATCACCTGATAATGATGTCACACTCTTCCCCACATGTCGACACAAAGGATTAACACAAATATTTGGCAGCTTGGGCATACTTCTTAAAATGACCTGAGAATACAGCAGAATGCATTGTTTGTGGCACCATTCAAAGGGAGTGCACAGGTGTAATCAATAAGCACTAATCAATGCAGCATCGTGCAACAGTTAATGAGGGCTGTGTTTGTGAAAACGTCTTTGACCTGTTCTCTCAATGAATTGTGTAAAAAGGTGGAATTTGAAAGGATTCAGTAAGAATAATTGCTACTGCCTTTAGAAGTAAAATATTTTATCATAATGAAATTCAGCTCCCAATCTAAACTTTTCTACCCCATACCATGTCTCTCTAGTTCAGGCTAATGACAGATAATCTGTGTGAGATTAGGCAGGATTGCATTATTAACTTTAACATAGCATATGGGAATTTATAATTTCCTCAATACATATTGTGCAGTAGATTAGTCTTGTGCCTCAACTCATGAAGAAGACTGATAATCATGATTCATTATTTTAAGCAGAACGTTGCAGTCCAAGGTTTTCAAAGCTCAGCATGTTCATGATCCTTGAACGTCCCGCCTCTCATGTCTGTCAAAGTGAAGGTGACTCTTGTTTATTTGTGAATAATCAACCAGGAGTTCTCCGTGGAGCAGTCTGTGTGACGGTGAGAATAAAAGAAAGGGAAGCAGAGTGGGTTGCATGGCCCATCTGAGAAATATAGAAACCTGGTTTTAGTGGTGCGTGGACCTCAGGAAAGTTTCTGTCCTGGCACAAAACATTCAGAACAGGTGCAGAAGTAGAGTAGGAGAAAGACTATATATACAAGGCAGATGGAGAATACAGATTTATATTGAGTGTTTTATATTGTCTGTGAACTGAAACTTTCTGGGTATGAATGTAATAAAAATGGTCACATCATCGATGTATCTGAGAGAGAATTTTACGAACATATTTACTTTTCTCTGCAGAGGAATCTCTTCTTTTTTGGCTCTTTGGACAGCCCGATCTTGCTCGTGGCCTCTTGATTAGACCCTTCCTTTGATTGCAGCTGGACTTGGGTCAGGCCTTGGCATGTGGACGATCCCGCCAGACAGCCTGAAGCATCAGCAGGCGGGGGCATGGATCCTATCACGACATCTTGCAGACCGTCCATCACATCAGCCCCTATCTGTCTTTATGGACCTCGTAATTGAAAGCAGGCCGGCCCCGATAGGCCCTTTTCCTCCCGGTCGCCGGGCCTTAGATGGGAGAAGTCGATAGCGTGTGGCGCTCCTCAGGAAGGCATATGTGAAATATTACGGGCTCTGGACATTACACTCCGCTTTCAGCTATGTGACCTGGCAGGGCCCTGCGGAGGAAGAAGTGCCCGGCGCAGCAACCCTCCTCTGTCTTCTTCAGAGCCGGAGCCCAGAGCCCTGCCATATCCCAGCCTGCACCACAGCTGTCACTGTTTGTATATTTGATATACTGGTGGGGAGATGCCGAAAAGGAACAGGTGTTGCA
>OMLF01035295.1:0-11708 GCA_900302615.1 Holocentrus rufus
GGGGTCTAGAATTCTGCTTAATACCTCAGAGTGCTCCCTTGGGTGCTGTCCTGCACCACTCAGGGTGTCAGAATGCAGCTGAAACAGGAGACTGACCGACCTGTATTTATGGGTATTCAGGTTATTAGACAAATTATGCCAAAAACATCTGATCTTATTCTTATCTTCCAATATGAACTAAAGTTTAAGGCTATTCAGTCCCTATTTAAAGCTCTCTGAGGCTCTGTATGGATACAGTATCTGTTGTTTATGGTCTTTGTGTTTTGTTTTTCCCCAACATTTTGTCTGCCCTGTGATTTATAATGATCTGTTTCTAAGAAAGCGCTTTTGCTTTGTTGTCACCTTTGTGAATCTGTTCAGCATGTTGTGTGCCCATAGTCAGGACGATAAAAAGAGCAGCAGATGTCCTGGTGATTGCAGAGTTTGTCCCACAGCCAGCAGGTCTGGGTTTGATCTCCTGTGCAGTCTTACTTGCCGAAGTGTCCTTGAGGAAGTTTCTGAACATCTAGTCCTGCCTGCAACCACTCGCGAACTGATTCTACCGTCCAACCAGTGGGGAAAAAACAGGGATTCCCCACTTGGAGGATGAATAAAACAAATCAAATCCAAATCATAAACAGCACATCAATTAGCTAGCCTAATCACAATAATGCTTAGTAATGGTGTTGTACCCCACTGGCCCACTAAATCTGTGCTTGGACTGAATTTGTGTGTGTGTGTATGTGATCACGTGTCTCCCAGCAGTGTGAGAAGCATGCCTGCTGAGGATTAGGTCTGCCATTCACAGCCACACACACCAGTTGAGATTTTTTTCATAAACAAAAGCCTGTCTGTTACTGGCTGTGTATTAAACCTCGCATCTGGATCGAAGCCCTATGCTGACATAGTCAGTCTGGGTATCAGCTCGCTCTCTCCCCCTCTCCCCCTCTCTCTCTCTCTCTTACTCACACACATGGGATCAGCTTCTATCAGGTGGTGTCTGCTTCCATCCCAAATTGCTGTCACATGGATTTAGAGACAGTTTCACACTGACATACTGTGCTCTCCCAGTAGACCTGCTCCCATTTCATTGTGATGAAACACAAGCTGATCCCCGTAACTTACCCTAAAATGCTGGAGCAGAATTGCATTAACTGGTTCCGTAAATTTGTGCCAAAATCCCGGAGCAAAGAATGTATACATGGAACAAGGCAGAAGGGATTTTTAAGAGCTAGATACTAGACTGTTACAAAATACATTGAATGTCAAGGTTTATTTATGTCAGGAGAACACACATAATAGGCACTCTCTCATAATGCACCTCATACCCATTTCTGTTTGTATGATGCCGTCTAAGTTGCAGACATCGCTGGACTGTTGTGGCGAGCAGAGAGTGGATGTGTGTCTTTTCACCGAGAGAAGGAGAGGAGAGGAGAGCTGGTGGACCCAAAGAAAAATACAGAGACAGAGAAAAACCGAGATGATGGATAAGAGTGCATCAAGAGCCCAGAGGACATCTTTCTCGCTCTCTCACGCGCACTCCATATTCAAGTCAATAAGCGCTCCCTCAGAAATAGAGAAGAAGAAAAGATCAATGTCTCTCCCTCTCTCCCTCTCTCTCTCGGTCAGGACTAGCTAAATGCTTCTCTTGCTTGACTGACTCTGCAGATAGGGCTGTTGTTGGTGTGTGTACGTGTCGGGGAAGGGGGCTGGGGCTCTGGCAGACAGACGGGAGAGAAAATTGTACCTGCGGGGTTCAGAGGGAAGAGGGGGGATACGTGAAGTGGAAAGACAAAAGGTGGCGGGGGACGGAGGTTATTTTGGTCTGAGAGGATTTTTTGGTTCAGATTTAAGATGTCACGCTTCAATTCTAATGCCTAAATGATGAAGATGATGGTCAGAGAGGACTGGGATGTCGAGAAGTGGCGCCACTTTCTCTTGATTCAAGTTTGTGCTTTGATCAAGGTGATCAGGATGGTTTTGTAAAAGCACAGATTACGCTTCCACACCTTTAAGCAGTAGTGCTTTTGTGCACCTTACACGGTTTCCAATTAATGAATGAAACTGTGGCGGTTTGATTTGCCCCGCCTCAGTTTCACGTCTTGGTGTTTTTGCATCAGTTTTCGTGTTCACTGATCCCCCTGTTGTCACTGCATTACCAATCTCTTGATCCTTTAATATTTGATTCTGTGTACAAGAGTCACATTCTGACATATATCAGTATTAGAAAACAGTTCTTCTCTAGTATTGTGATTGTTGTGATATTGATTTCAACCATATCGCCCAGCCCAGAGTGGGACATAGATCTTGAACAAATAAGAACAGCAGCAGTACAACAGTAAACCACTCAAAACACAAATGTCATGCTTTGCAGTGAGGTTAACTTTGCTATTAGAGCGCATCTATTAGCAGCAGAAGCATTCTACCTTCAAAAGCTGATCTTTAAAAAAAAAAAAAAAAAACTTCATGAACTCCTCAGTGCTGAAATGTGGCTCCTAATAAGGATGCTCTAAAAGCCAAGTGAAGTAGTGTGTGGGAGCCGCTCTTTCTTTGTTGCTCATTAAGCCGCCTGCGATCCGGAGCGTGCAGCCCAGACTCAGAGCTTCTGTATGGTAAACACTGACCGAGCCGCACGGTGAGAATCGCATGCTCACACACTCGACCGCAGAGCCTTTTTAATGCCGTCGTTTTTTGTGTGTAGGGTTGGGTGAAGAGAGAGACGAATGCTGAGGTCAGACCAGGACCTGCTGAGCGCTCATCATCATCATCTCACTTCCTGTCATCTTTCTTTCATGTTTGAATAGAACGGTTTGTCTGCAGCCACCCGTAGAGCTGCAGAATCCAGGTCGCTGTATGGGTGACCTTTTTTTTTTTTCTCTCTCTCTCTCTCTTTTGTTTGGACCAGGAGAGCGGATCTGGGACCGGTCTCTCCTCTTTCTCCCAGGCGCTGTGATACTGTGGCACACTCATTCTTCTGCACAGGACCTTTAATGACTGATATAAATCTTACAGGGACATAATAGACCATGTACACAGGCCATGTTGAGCTGATAGCCTGCTCATATTACACCCAACCCTCAAAGGCCCTTGCATGCTGTTTCACATCCTCTTTACCTCCAGCGCTCTCTCAGCTGCTCTCATGTTTCTTTCTCTTTCTTCCTTTTTTTTCTCTCTTTCAATCAGTCGCACTGTTTTCTCTCTATCTGTTGAACTCATTGGCTCTGCCTTATTTATTCTGCCTCTTTCTTATATTGGATGTAGGTTATAATGGGGCCCTATGGAGGCAGTGGCTCTCAGGATGATGGAGAGATTCTGTTCCGCTCCTCTTTTTTCCCCCCTGCTACTTCCTCTCCTCCTCCAGCCTTGGCTGGCCAAGCGTAGCTTTCTCTCTTTCTCTCTCTCACTCTCTCTCTCTTTCTCCCTCACTTGCTCAGCCTTGTGAAATATTGATAACTCTGTGGTACCCGAGCAGAAAAAAAATTAAATCTCACTTTTCCTTCTTTGGCTCCAGCCCTCCCCAACAGGCTCGCAGAAGGCCAGCCGCTCTCGGTAATCTCGTCTTTTGGCAGTGAAACAATGTCAAAGCAAAATGGGTTTAATTCATTGAGGGATTCATGATAGGTGTGTGTGTGTGTCTCTTTCTCTCTTTCTCTCTCTCTCTCACTTGAGACTTAACCGAAAAAAAAAAAGAGAGACCGAAAAAAAAATCGAGAAGAGAAATGGGGAGAAAAAAAATCCTGCCAATTAAAAAGCAAACTAGCAAATCTCTTTAACGGATTAGAAGTTATTAAAACCGTTCAATTCACTGCAAATGGGCCGCAGTCGTGCATTCACTCCTCAGGCGGCGTGGGATTGTGTGTGAGTGAAGTGTTGGCGATGGCGTGTCCGCGGGTGCTCCAGGCTAATGAAGAGCTGGGCAGGGACAGGAAGTCTCTGGCATGTCGACGGTCGGCCAGCTGGTACGGTCTGAGGTTGAATATTATCAAGGAGACCAGTGAAATGGCCAGAGAGGGTGAACAGGTAAGAAGCAATGAGGAGTTGTATATTGACTAGTGAATATAGAGTCATTTCTTTTAAGTTCCATTGCTTGTATTAAACAGGCAATGGAATGATGGGGGAAGCATATGTAGAAGTTAAACCAGCCGTCAAGACATCTCTGTTAGCAGCAACATTTAAAAAAGAATCACCTAATTTGATGTTTTACAGGATATTACTTAAATTTTGAGTAAGTCCGGACTGGTCCTGTTTGACCCTGTAGTGGAAAGCTAGCAATCGTACAATCTGTGGTCATGTCAGAACAGGTAAGGCCACCTGTGCCTTTAGCAAAGAGCTGGCTCATTGTCAGGGT
Source organism: Holocentrus rufus (assembly GCA_900302615.1). Classification (NCBI taxonomy): domain Eukaryota; kingdom Metazoa; phylum Chordata; class Actinopteri; order Holocentriformes; family Holocentridae; genus Holocentrus; species Holocentrus rufus. The sequence goes on from OMLF01035295.1 coordinate 4,328, forward strand.
AGTGTAGGTGTAGTGTATATGTTCTGATTAGTGGCGTGTTTGTGTGTGTGTGTCTGTGTGTTGAAGTGTGTGTAATGGGGTGGTTTTGGGACACCAGATTTAACTAGAACAGTTGAGCCTTCTGGATGCATTGCGGACCTCATTCTAACAAACATCTGTGACAGGATCTGCCTACTTGCTAACCTCCAGTCATATACCGGCTCCGACCTTTTGTCACATCCTCTGTCGTGCCGTCCTAAAATAGCACAACACATCGTTGCATCAGATTCTTTGTATCGGTAAATAGGCCAAACACCAATCCTCCGGTTGTGTAGTTCAGGAGCGGGCTTAGCGGTTGCTTAAGAGGTTTTTGCTTTACAATAATGAAAACAGGAACAAGACCCGTGTTTTCTTCCCACCATTTGTTGAGCTTCTTTACTCCAGAGCCCTTATGGATGTGTATCTGTGTTCGAGCTGGTCAGTTGATCGTCTGAAACTATTAAGCAGGGCAATAACTTGTGATCCAGTCCAGTGTTCTGCTAAAGCATCACAGCTGCTGCTTACGGCGGAGTTAAGAAACCCAGCTGTCTCCTTGTGGCTGTTCAGCACTATCTGACCATGCACAAGGCTATTAATGGACTTTATGTGCTTGAAGAAAAATTGATTTCATTTCTGCTGGCTTCATGTTAGTCTATCAATAACACGGAGATAGAAAGGAAAGCCAGAGCAATAAAGAGAGAGTATTTAATGGTATCTGGCAATCACATCTAAACCTCAGCACAGATAATTGATTAGCAGAAATCAAGCTGTATTGTCCATGTTACGTTCTCATAAATTAGTCCAAGAGTCATCCTAATTATTTTTCTTTTCATTAGGGACCGCAAATAAGGCAGCGGGCTAAAATCACTTGGCAGGAGAAACAACAGTGCACTTAATTTCTGATGTTTTTGATTAACCTATCAATAACCCTGCGAGGCGCCCACATTAAGGGAGAACTTAACGTTTTCCACCCTGAGTTTCATCAGTGACAGTTGAGTGCTTTATGATTAGCATTCAGCCTACAACAGTGTTTCTTAAACTATGGGTCAGAACCCAAAGTCCTATTAGTATGTTGTAATGAGCCTGACTCCAGCAGTGAGCTTGCCTTCACTCAGCATGGGCTCCGAACTGAAAAAGTTGAAAGTTGAAAAGCCCTTGTGCTGCATTAAAATAACAATGCATTGTGTTATATGCGCCTTGCCTGCTTCGCAGCATGGTTCCACATTCATCCTCTGTTTTCTTCACTGCGCCCTCCACCTCTCCCTCATCCTCCTCCTCCCCCTCCTCCTCCTCCTCCTCACCCCTTCATCTTCCTTTCATCTGTCTTTCTGCGGGCAGACATCTCTCTCTACATGATAAAAGCAAAGGCCTGCAGGGTGGCAAAGCAGCTGCTGTCGTGGCGCTGAAGTTTGAGACAGAGGGAGAAAGGGAACCAGGGAGGGAAGAGGAGAGAGGCAGAGCTTGGACGTGAGAGAGACGCACAGCACTGTTTGACCCGCTGCGGTAATCTTTCCACTGCAAAGAAAAGGATGATAGAAGAAGGGCAGACAAGCAGTTGTCTTTAGTTTATCCTCCTTTGTCTATAAAACTTGCACTGTGGGTGAGGCAGATAAGAACAGTTGTTGCTTGAAGGTAGCTTTTCTCTCCGAGTCAATAGCATTTCTTCAACCATGATTTGGGAGTCTTGTGTGAACAAGCTGCACATCTTATTCATGTGGTTGAAGTTGAGCTCGGGAATTTCAGTATAGCCTAGTTCTCATGCCCTGAGAGTATCAGGCTGCAGATAAGTACATTTGCACTCATACAACTCAGGCCCATACTCTACTTCTCATCCAAAACTTATAACTATTTTGATCCCATTTAATCTCTTCAGCTGTTCTGTAATTATTGTTAAAACTGTACAATCAGTCTAGCCATCTAGCCATTGCTGAATCCATTTTCTACTCTACAAGTTTGGCCCAGTCTAAATTAGAATCCTATCACACAAACTTTGAAAATATGCTGTTGTCTTATCGACCCCGAGTAAAACTTCCTCTCACGGAAAAGTTTAGTTTTTTTTCCTTCCCAAAGTTGTTTACATAACTAGTCTGTTTTGGAATGCAACTCAGATCTGGTAATTAATTACCCATGGCGCATTGCGTCAGCTTAGCAGATGTACCCTCTGTTCGTCCCAGGGATTGTGGGAGCAGCCAGTTATTTTGACCAATCAGAATAAGAGATTGTGCAGCTGATGTTGCTGGAATGGCACCAGGACCTTGCCAAGGAGATAGACGCCGGGGAAGCATTTCCTGACCGAAACATCCCGCCTGAAAGTGTTGCAGCAATGACACACTCAAACATGGATGTCATGTTTGGTGTGGGCGGATTTAAAATTCTCTGCATGCTTATACGGAGCCATGACACCATAGAAGGAGGCATTGTCTGAAATAATGCGCATTGTGAGAATGTTTATACATGGGTGGTGATGTATGGGCTGTTGTTTTTGTTGCTGCCGGACTGTTAGCCAGCCATTCCTAGCCAGTCCTATCCTTAGTCATTTGTTCACAGCCTTGCAGGTGCATTGTATTCTCCTGAATCCATAATCCCAACAAGCTCATGTGCAACAGGAATCAAAAAAATCATCACTCTTCTGCTACGATTGTTCCTTTGACATTTCTCCTGCACTGACACCGAGTTGGTACCGAGCGACAAAGTGAGGCGGACAGACGGGGAGTACAGTGTGTCTGAATGTGGCCAACAACCATCAGTCCCAGTTAGTGTCACCATTACAACCTTGACATTTCCTTCATCCGGTCTCCACTGCACTCCCCACCTCCATTGTAAACCCTTCAAGGCACATCAGACTCCTCGAGGCAACGGTTCTGAGCGCTTTGTCCAAGATTTGATTTTCCCTTGCTTTACTCAGGATTTTCTCTGTGCAACACGTGGGGTCCACCCACATGTTCTCCCGAGCACCTGAAGGAAAATCTTGCGTAAATCCTTTAATGTCATACGAAATAACTTTTATGTCTGTCTGTAAACCTCCTGAGTGAGATCCAACAAAAATTACAGGCCTAGGGCTCAGTTTGTTTTTTATTACTCTGTAGCCTGTTGGTTTCCCCTGCCTTGAAACCTAGTCTTTTTCATCACACCCTGAGATGACAGACTTTCCAGTCCACCATCATGTGGCTGGTATTACTTTGCCAAAACTAGCAAAAGGTTCTCCTTTGATTTTGACCATTTTCTCAGTCAAATAGCTGCATTTGGTTATCGTCCAAAATCCTTGGTGACAGGATCGCTGTGCTCGATCCGTGAGGCGTTGCATGTCACATTTTTGTTGTACTTCAGTTCTGCCTTGTTTTCGCATTCACTGCAATCATTTACAGAAAGCAAGTGCCAGCTACCTTAAATGTGAAGGGTAAAAGGCAAGTTCATTTCCTAACTAGACCTCCTGACGGCCAAGTCTCTGCGGTCTTAAACTCTTAAAATATCTAAAATCATATAATTTAAACTCAAGATGTTGCAAGGGTCGTAAAAATGTCATCATTCTTTGTCTTGTGGTTTGTTAAATTTAGTTTTGTTTCTTGTTTTTTCCACTCAGAAATAAACTCCATCATCACACAGATCTGTATTTTGATAGGTTAGTAGCTGTATAGCAGAAGTCAAACATGAATTAAATACTGAAGTGATCCTCTTAGTTATCGCAGCACTGTATACCACTATCACAGGTGACGTTTTCTAAATCACCGCAGTCTCCCTTAGTCCAGTGCATACCCCCATCCCTCCCATGCGAATGCAAAATGCAAGCACTCTTGTTTCAGTCGGAACACAGGCCTCATATTTCATTCTAATGGACTTTAAAAAGGTCTCCAAAAGTCCACACTTGATGAAACTTTCAGACACTGTGGTTTTAAGTGGCCGGCCCTTGACTGGCCCTCTTCTCCTAATGGAGTCCTCTCGGGGGTCATGACTTGTTTAGATGTTGAGTTAGCACATACTGTAATGCCACATCGAGCCCCAAGAGCAGGTTAAACACAGCTTAGAGGGCTTAGCTGGACTTTGGCTGTTGGCTGGCTCCCTTGTTGTTTGTTCTAGAAAGGGAGAGAGGGATGGGTAGATGGATGGATGGAGGGGGAGAGAGAGAATGAGAGTGGGAACAGGGGTGCTGTTGTTTGTTTTCTATCCCACTTCTGCAGACCCCTATGCTCATGCTTCTCACACTCCTTTCTTTCTTTTTCTTTCTTTCTTTCTTTCTTTCTTTCTTTCTTTCTTTCCCTGCCCCCTCTCTCATCCCCTCCCTCCAGTCACACTAACTTGCTGCATATCTCTCTCTCTCTCTCTCCCCCCACTCTCTCTCTCTTTCCCTCGCCGGCTTGCTAGAATCAAGCTATGAGCTCATCCGGTAGCCACGGCGACCGCTGGGAGAATAATATGAGCTCATCCTCTGAACAGAGAGGGAGAGAGAGTGACCCGTAACCATAGAGCCACTCCACATTACCACTTCAGCCAGATGGTTGGGGAATGGTCCTTATCTCAACAAACACACAAACACACACTTGAGGGCATTTACTTACATTCATTCTTACATGCAAATTTTGAGCTGAACCACTAAATTCTGCAAGTGCACGAACACACACGCTGGATCTGACTGTGTGTCATCGTATCCGCGCAAGACAAGATATGAGATTGGAAATTGGATTTAGATGGAGATAGAGTTGGGGCACAGGGTCAGGAGACAGGTAGAAAAAGACACGGGAGAGGGAAAATTGCATATCCACCCATGCATACACACATAGCCTAATGATATTATTCCAGTCGGTAAATTCAGTGACTGGGCCAAAGGATTTCAGTCATAAAAGATACAGTATAGCACCAACTTTGCCACAGAGACCCGCTGCCGGTGACATCTGAGATGAAACAGAATCCTTCAAGCTGTTTGCACATGCACTCACAGCTAAAGCACACACACACCTTCCGCACACACAGCAGAAACACACAGACCCATCACCAGGACTCCCCACTGTGCTACCAACTGCGCTGATATCACAGGGGACACTAAATCCTTCCTTTGCTGATAAAAAAAAAAAAAATACAGAAATGAACATATAAAAGGAGATAAAAACACACCTCCCCTCCACCTCCTCCCTCACATCCATTCCTGTTGTTGTCTCTTCACGTTCGGTTCATCCACGCGGCTGCTTTTGGCCAGCGGGCAGCAAACTTCAAAGAGTGTGAAATTGAATGTCTAGACACCACCCCACCCTCCCTTGTACGTACACACACACACACACAGCCCCGGTCCTGTTGCCTGTGGCCTGTATCTTCCATTTCTTTTATTCAACAACAACAAACGCTCTTCTGTATATATGTTTGCTTGGCATTTATCTATTTATTTGACAGACAGGCAATAAAAAATGCACTTGTTCACTTGATTACTTATGCATTCAAGTGAGATTCCAAATCAAACCCGTTTGTCTGTCTGATTATGATAATTACAGTACTCCTTAGTGGCCGACCGCACTTGAGTGTGACATGAGATTCGCGCCCCCCTTGCACCTCCCACCCCCATCTCACCAGCTGCTTACAGTACACGCGAACGGTGTTACCTTCATATTCTTCCCCCTCGGTTTGCAATTGTGAAGGCTACCCACCCGTCACTGAGCCCTCACCCGGCCCCCGCTCCCCCTGTAAGCAAATCAGCTCCAGCGGCGAAGACGAACTGCGAGCGGGTTCTGTGTGAACACAGCGGGAGAGGAGAGAGAGGAGGGCCGGAGGAAGGCAATGAAAGAGCGCTCAGATGCTGACGGCTCACATGTCACTTTTTCTCCTCGCCGTCTCTCCCGCCCCCCCCCAAGGGAACCCTGTCTTTCACTGTCTATCTCTCTCTCTGTCTCTCAGCCTCTTCTTTGTCTCACTTTTCCATCCCTCCTCACCCTCTCTCTCGTCGCTCCTTCTAATGAGTCTTTCTCCCCTCCTTCTCCTCCTCCTCCTCCTCCATGTCCTCCTCCACTCTCATTTTCTTTCTAGCGCAATTAATCCCATTACAGCACATTTTCATCTGTTCCCACTGAATGATGTTTTTTTTTTCTCATCCTTTTTTTTTTTGCTTCACTCTTTCATCATCCACTTTCACAGGCCTACTTTTTCCATTGTTGTCGAGAACAAGAGCATTTTCAATTTGCCAGGCGAAACTCAGTTTGGCAGGAGGCAAGATGATGGAGAAGTTTGCCAGCGAGCAGGAGGTTGCCAGTTTGAAACCCTGGGAAAAGGAGGGGTTGGGGGGTGGGGGGTGAATGTCAAACACCCTTTTCTCCCTTGAGCAAGGCACTTAACCCCCATCTGTTCAGTGGGCAGCAGTGGAAGACTATGGTCATGTCCACACCAGGCCGTGTAAATTTGGAAACAGCATTTTGGTTTTCCATCCACACTACCCTACACTAGCATTTTCTTAGCATTTCCGGACTGCTTTCCTAAAACCTTCCGCCCACACTGAAACACCCTAAACGCTTAAAGTCCCCTTCTGAGCATGTGCAGGTGGAAAATGCCTGCTTAATGTGGATTGAAGCCTAAAACGGAATTAAAAAAAAAAAAGACAGATTTCAGATACCAAGTCATAATAGAACACAACAGAACCAGCCTGAGAATGTCGTTTGGCCACATCAAAAAACACATCTGTATCTATTTACCGATGCATGCATGTCTTTTTTTCAGTGTTACATGTGAATGAATGTGATGCACCATATACATGCTTGTACTCTATATCTGGATGCTCATATTTTCTTGCATGTCTGTGTGAGAATGGAAAACACTCTGAACAAGATTTGTCTGTATATGTATGTGTGTGTGTGTGTGTGTGCTCGTTCCATGTAGCGCTGGGGGAGGGTTGTACAGTAGATAGACCGACAGGCACATAGATGGATAGATGCAGCTGGCAGGGCCGCAGCATAAAGGTGCAAATTGAAGCCGTTTTCAGCTGAAAGGTGAAGGGATGACAGGAGGAGCAGAGGAGCGAGTGTGTCTGCTTCCCGATAATGAAGCGGGTCTGAAGGAGCCAGGCAGGGCAGACGGGGTTAACAAAGAGAGAGAGAGACAAAGGAATGGAAAACCGCCTTAGATCTTCCCCCAAGCAACACACACCGTAATCTGCATGCACACAGGGCACTTTGTCTCCTGTAACTTCGGTATACATTTGAAAACACACACACTCACACACGCGCCGAGCTGCTGCTTTTTATGAACTTGTAAACGCGGAGCGAGGCTCACTCTGGCAGTCAACATGTTTCAGCGCTCTGCTGAAATCTAGGTCACACACACATGACAGCAGCGTGAGTTCACCTCTTTCGCTTTCAAAACCGCTTCTCGCCTTTTTTTTTTTTTTTTTTTT
>OMLF01035309.1:8601-28929 GCA_900302615.1 Holocentrus rufus
TTTGTTTTGGGGTTTTTTTTTTTTTTTTTTTTTTTTTTTGGCCCGAGCAGGGATTATCGCCTCTCTGTACCATCCCGAACATAAATATTTTAGTTTAGCTGGATAGACCATGGCCGCAATTCATTCCCAGTCACATCCCACGCTGTGCGTATCCCGAGCAACTTTTAAGTTTGTTTTAGCAGCGGGGTCGGAAAACACAAACCCATTGCGGCTATCCGAAACATATATCCCTCCCTGGCCGTCGGCGTTCACCTGTCAGTGCAGAGGAAATGAATGAATAGCCCAACAGTAGCCCACAGAAACTGGGGCAAACGCCTGATCTCTCACCTTCAGTCCCGCCGGAGAAGCCTACAGCCCATGTCGGACATCCATCTCGTCAGGGAAGCGTGGGCTGTGCAGCATGTACCGGCCTTGTTTACGGGCGCTTTCTTCAGGATTTAGCTCAGTTATTTTCAAGTGTAGCCTTGTTTGTATCCTTGCGGTACCACAGTGACACCACACGTTTGTCTGCTGCCGTTTCTAGCCCCCAAATTACTGTCAAGAAACCAAAATACAACTTTAACTTCCGGTTATTGCTTTCAAAATAAAAGTCTCACTGCCGAACAAATATGCTGTTATTTGGGCGAAATGGTGACGCTATTATTTTTGAGACGTATGACGACTTCCGGTTAAGGTACGTCTGTATCTGCGTAGCTTGACGTATATTTCTTGACTAAACCTGCTTCCGGAATAGTGAAGGCTTTTTTATCCACAGTGGGAATTTAAGACTAAACATAGAAAACACACAGACGACCAGAATCATAATAAAAACTCGATTTCAAACGAAGCGAGGCATCAACCGACAAAGCCTACTATAAAAATCTGACCTTTTTCATCATGCTGTGACGTTTTAGAGGTCACTGGCAAAAGCTTGAATGCAGTTGGTTCATCATCAGGACCGGAGCTGGAGTCAGAGCAGCTCGTCACCGGGACGCAGGGAAAGAATCTGGACTTTGAGAGCCTCAAGAGCCTCGACCTGCTGCAATAACCTGTGCTGTAGTCATGTAATTACAAGGCAACCAATCATCTTTCAATATGCCAGAATGATGATGTGTGCCTAGATCTAACAAATGGCTGAAATTTTACATATTAGTATCTTGTCTTAATTTAAATTTTATTGCTAGAGCTAAGTGGCAATATATTCACATTCATCCATTAAACTCCCGAAATTATAGCACAGTGACATGATAATCATTAACAAATTAGACATTAGCTCGTCGCCCTAAAAATTTTGTCAGTAACACTGATGACAAAAAAAAAAAAAACAGGCTAATGATGGAGCAAGATAAACAAGCTGAAATTCAAGATATATCTCTAAAAAGGATTTCAAGAGAAATTCATCTTTAACAGGAAATGCAACCATCTGATTAGAGACACTTGAAAGACATTAACACAGATGTAAACAAATTACTCTTTTTTTCCCAACAGCTTTTACTGAAAACACATTTGAACAGCAAAGGCATAAAAAGATCATTTCGAAAATACATTCACCACATGAGAAATGCGTTCATTAAAATTTGTGAGGCGTGATCGTTTCTTGATTCAGTGCAGCAGTTAGCAGCAGATTGCTGAGCAAGGGAGACAGGCAGCGTGATGATGGCTTCCTGGTTTGATGTCATCACATTTTTAATTTCCTGCCACATAGTGCAAAGCTTCCACATGTTAGTGAGGCAGAGCAAGCATACGGCGCATACTGCACTGCTGCATCGTCTGTGGATGACAGCTGGGGCCAGTCCAGCAGCTGGGCTTTTCAGGGGTAGTAAAGAGTGCAAGGACTCCCTAAGGCCCATGGGAGATGAAGTCCAGTGGATCACAGAGTCCACTGGACTGTGAAGATCTTTGACATGGGCAGGGCCAGACTGGTCACTGTCAAAGCCTGGAGGGAGGAACAAACAAAGTGAACGACTGACAGATAGGCTGGATTTTTACACAAACAGACCTGATAGGGGAAGAGATAAAGGTGGAGAGAAAAACTCATCTGTAGGATAACGTCATTATCTGTCTCAGGAGGACAAATGCCAGAGGAAGTAGTGCCGAGTCAGCTGGAACTCACCTTGGTGTCAGTGCGGTAGGTGAAATCACGGACTTCCTCCCCGTTGGCCCACACAGAGCAGGGCGGGGAAGGCACCCCGAACACCTGCAGCCCGCCCAGCACCAGGCCGTCCAGAGCCCCGTTCAGCCTGAGAGGGTCACTCACCACCTGGGACTTTCATAGAGAAGGGCAGGGATATCTTACAGGTTTGGAAAAAATAGCTATATGTCTATTATCCATTTGACATAATGTTAATACCAAACCATAAGTAATTGCAAAGTTTTTGTACATTTCGATGTGCATGTTTTGTATCAGATGTTAAAATTCTGGACTGAATTTGCAAAGCTGTCCTGTCAACTTTTTGAAGGCACAGAGGTCACATGTCTGTCCCCCACCTGTCCAGCGATGAAAATGACATAGCAGTAGTTTCCTGTCCCGATGGTGTCAAAACTGTCCCCATCATCCCAGTACAAGTCGCCAAAGGCCGAGCCCGCCGAAGACAGCGCCACCGTCAGGAAGAAAGGGTTTCTGCGTGAGGCTGTGGTCGTCAGGGCCGGCTCCTGCACAACCAACAAGGTACAGGGGAAAACGTGAAAAAAACAAGAAGGCACTCAGTAAAGTGCAGACCTCCACCACAGGGCCACAGCTGGAAGATACGGCCTGTTAGCGCTAAACCACACCCCCTTTTGTCAATGCTCCTGTCATAGGACACGCCCCTTTTGGCCAGTCAGCAGGGAAACCTCGTCAGTGCAACCTTGACCCGGGACCAATGTCCACATCAGGTTTGGTGATTTTAAGTGGATGCATTTGAAACCAACAGCCTGTTTGTGCTAAACATTTGCCCCTTGCAGCCTTCGCCCCCTTGAGGCCAGCTGACTTCACTTTACTGGCTCAGACAGACAGGGGTAATTACGAAACCCCCTGCCAGAGGTTTCGCCTCCTTGGTGAGGGGTAACAATGTTAAATGCACTCTTAAAGGGTTAGTTTGTCGAAGTGGTGTTGTATGAGGTACTTTTCCACAGTCAGTTTATTACCTACAGCAGAAGCCGGTCGGGGAGCCCCCAGTTTGGAGAAGCAGGGAGGAGACCCGGCACAGAAGCTAAGCAATGTACTGCTGTGGAGGGGGGCAGCAACAAAATGTACTTTAGACACCTAAAAAATAAAAGCCCACCTAAAAAAAATCAACATCAGTTTCAACTGTAGTATAGTTTGCCCCTCCTCCTCTACTAATGAACTAAAAGGAGCACTAAAGCCTGCAAATCCAGCTGCACCTCAGGGCCTCAGGTACCCACCTGTTGGACGAGAATGTGTCCTTCTCTCACATGGATGTTAATGGTGTCCAGAGGGGCTGGCAGGATCAGGTACTGACCCTTACTGTAGTAGGGCTGACCCTGAGAAGAGCAAAACACAGACGGGCAGACCCCCAAAAAGGATCAACATTATGAATGAAATAGGGTTCAAAGATTAAATCATTTTTGTCTGCAGGCTTATTTTAAAACCGTTCTTGTGTCAGAGGAATTTTGAGAGATACAAAAACTGAGTCGAGCAGGGCCTGGCTACTCACATTGTGCAGACTGTACCAAGTGCCCGGGGGGAGGTAGGCAGCCAGCTCCACCGCCCCTTGCTCTAAAACGGGGCTAATAAGGAGAGAATTCCCCCACAGGAACTGTCGGTCTATGTCCTGACAGTTAGGGTCAGTGGGAAACCTGAGTGAGAAGAGTAAACAGTGGTAAAAGCACGCTCACCAGTGTTTGGATTAATAGGAATGAGAGGAATTAACAACACGAAGTGGTGAGTGTGTGTAGGAGAGGAGGGGAGAGGTCACATACTCCATGAAGAGAGGCCTGGCCACGGTGTCGGCAGAGGTGTGCGCGTGAAAGAAGAGCGTGTAGAGGAACGGAAGAAGGGAGTAGCGGAGATTCAGCGCACTCCGCATGGCTGCCTGGGCTCGCTGCCCGAATACATAGGGTTCCTGAGGCTGAGGCACACGGACACATACAGCACACACAATGAAAAGAGCTAGAGTTACCTCGATTCATAATACATGGAACAGATGGCCTGCTCTAGACACAGAGGAGGAACATTGGCGGTTCGGGCACCATACTGCTTCATAGAAACACTCAAGTTGCTCTGGTAACGTTGCACATACAGCAGAAGTTAGTTTGGTTAAATTCAATGAAGCTCGTAATTTCTACTGCACACACGCACAAACACACACACATATACAGCCTCTCTTTTTCTCTCACAGCATTGTTCATGTCATTGTGGTTCCTCATAAACGGGTAGAAGGCCCCAAGCTGCATCCAGCGCACACACAGCTCCTCAGTGGTGTTGCCCCCAAAGCCACAGATGTCCGCCCCCACCAAGGGCACCCCGAACAGGCTGAACTGCAGCACGGCTGGTGGGAGGAGATACAGAGGCGGGCGCAAAAGGTCATTCTGAATCTATCAGACAGCCTGTAGCCACTTCAAAAAAAAGATAAAATGCTCTTTCTGCTGGTTTGATTGAACCTTTTATTTTGCCACGTACAGATCCATGACAAACTAGAACTGATAGCGTTTCAATCGTTATCTCAGAGCACATTTTCCAAAAGGAGATGGTCATCATTCTCAGAAAATGAGAACAAAATTCCTTGCTATTTATATGAAGCGTTTGTCTCGAAAGATACGATCGCATGCAAATATCTGTGAGGAAGTTTACACACGACATTAAGGAGAAAACCTTGTTTCCTCTCACATCCTGGCGCATGCACACATATCTTTAAAAAATCAAACCCTCCTCACCAGGGACGGAGTATCGCAGCTGCTCCCAGTTGCTCCTGACATCTCCTGTCCACACCCCAGAGACACCTCCGATACCGGGGAAGGAGGAGCGGGACAGAACAAACGGTCGTTTCAACCGTATCTTCCAAAGAGCACTGAGAACCGCATCCAACACCAATCAGCCCCAAAGAACAACTTGGTCCATATACTGAGTATTGTCTCTTACAAAACAGATTGTTCCAGGCCTCAGTTCTGACTGGCTGAGCCACATTCTGCTGTAAAATACCTGATAAAAAATATCATTGTGCTAGATCTCCACTCATACGTGTACATCTGTGTTGCCATGCAACGGCACTGTTTAGCGACTGTTCAAGAACTACATGGCTAGGTGGAAAAGTAACACTGAATAATCAATGAATTATTATTATTATCTGTGTGTTACCACCATTTTAGAAAACGTAATGCATAACAATTCCTGTAGTTTTCAATGGCCTGTTGTCTTAATGCATTAATTTCAAAGTGAAACAACTGATATACCATATGCAAATAAGTGCTGCTGCAAAATTGACCGTCACTAAGCGCAAGAATCAATATCTTATCATGCTGTGTCTGATCCCTGCATGATCTAACCTGTAAGTGGCAGCAGCTTCAGTCAGCCCATAGACATTGTGCAGGTTGTAGTGAGTGGACAGACTCTGCTGGGCTGACATACACAGGGTTCCCGAGTTCAGCTGGCCTCCAACCACAGCTGTGTGTATGAGAGAGAGACAGGGGCTTAAAATCAATATTTGTAATTAATTAAAATTAATGTAACATGCATGGCAACTGCTAATCAATAGATCAAATACATATCAATAGTCATTCACAAGGCATCTTGCAGATGCACAGAAGAGTCTATGCAGATACACCATTAAAATATAAGGTGAATTAAGTTTGCATCCCTTTAAATCAGTGCAGTGCAGTACAGAGCCAGAACACTGACTTGGTGTGTATGGAGGGTTCTCCAGGTCACTGTCAGGACAGCCCTCCACTGAGCCCTGGACAAAACTGGCTGGTTCATTCATATCCTGGGAGGAGAACAACAGAGTACAAGTCAGTCCTTCTGTGTTGCTAAGTTGCAAGGGCAAATTAAGAATATTACTGAGAAGTCTTGTACAAACTTCATTTTCATGTTTTATGCCGCGTTTGTTTGTAGTTAATGTTGAAAACCTGTTCTTTAGATTTAAGATATAACTGAGAGCAACAATGTTACTACACACCTATCATTAATGATAGCATCTTTATGGCTAAATGCACCTGTGTGTGTGTGTGTGTGTGTGTGTGTGTGTGTGTGTGTGTTTGTGCGTGTGCATGCATGTGTGCACAAACTCACAATCCACAGACCATCCACAGGCACTTTCGAGTGGAATTCTCTGATGCAGTCTTCCCACCACTGTCTGGTCTCTTGGTTGGTGAAGTCAGGGAAGGCTGTTGGGCCGGGCCACACCTGGATGCACCGTATGGGGAAATAGTTAGATTAGCAGATGCACACAGCCCTCAGTCGGACAGAGTGGCACCAGCTCCACAGAGAAGAGAGGTCTGACCTTGCCTATCAAAGTCTGTCCTGTAGCATTTTTAATGAAGACGTCTCTTTTCAGGCCATCATCAAAGGGAGGGTAAGTTCCAGGGGGACTGGTGCTGCTGATCCCAGGGTCCTGAAACAGAAATCAAATCAGCATGCCTCAGTGGCGATAACAAGACAGTTTTTGCTGCCATCTACTGGAGAGAAACTATAAGTGTTGCACTAATCTATCCAGTGGTCTCAGCAGTTTAGGCAGGCAAGTATTTCTATGTAATCATGATGCAAAATCTGTGTGACTGATAAATCATGGGCATTGTGTCAACTTTGTGATGTCTGTGAGGATATCACACCAGGATCAGGATGTACTTCATGCCCCTCTGATGAAACTCCTCCACCATCTCTGGGAGGTCCCCGAATCGCTGGGGGTCAAAGGTAAACACCCTGCGATTATCTGCATAATCCAGGTCATTCCACTGCACATCCTGATGAAAGAAACAAAACCGGCTGAGCGACAAACTCACAGAGAATAGTGACCTTGGCACAGTGTTCAAAGAATAAACACAATTATTTATATAGTTATCTGTGACCTGGAATTGTCATCACTGTTGTGAATGCTGCTCCTAATGGAAATATTTGCTTCCTGTTCATTTACCAGTGGGAAGTTGGCACTGTGCATGCGTTGTGCCACCATCCGGGTTGCATTAGTGGTTGTGTACCCCCAACGACACAGATGGAAGCCCAGTGACCAGTAGGGAGGCATCATGGGATAGCCTGGAGATGAAGAATCACATATTCATCACAAACCCTGATGTTGCTTTGAGATGGCTCAAGCTTTCAGAGTGAAATGAGAGTGAATGAGGTCAGAGGCGGCACACATACCGATAAGCTGGAGGTACTGTCGGACAACACTCTGAGGGTCAGGACCCATGAAGACGTACAGCGGCAGGATTCCACCGATAGTCACCCAGGTGAGCGCGGGGGTCGGCTGCAAAACCACCTCTACAGAGCAGTTGGGAAACACAATTGTCAAAAAGATACACTAGAAAAAAACATGAGCTATGGAAAGTAAGCGGGGCCAAAATTAGAAGTAGCATTCTATTAAGGATGGAACAATGTGCCTTTTGAGGCTAATACTGATATCTGATATATTCCCATCCATAACGATACTGATATACAGTATTGTAAGAACTGGAAAACATATGCAGGTGCAAAACAGTTTAGGTTTTTCAGACAGTCAGTCAACTAAGAGCTTGTTTTCTGATGCTAATCGGACAGTTGTATTAATGTCACACTCCTAGAAAAAAAAGATAATGCCGATGCAAAATTTCACAATCTGCAAAATAGCAGTAAAAATACTTTTTGGACTGATACTAATATTGCTTTTTAACGCTGACATCAACCATAACAAACAATTTGGTGATACATCGGTCCATCCCTAGATGCTGTGATTGTGTTGAACAGATATCACAGTACCCATGGCATTGGTGTTGAGCAGGAAAACTCCATGTGCCAAGCCATCCTCCTCCTGTACTATGTAGAATGGGTGGGAGCCATAGAGGTTAGCATCAGCCTGAAAAAAATAAAACATCAACACTTACAACTTGCAAGTATTTTATGAATTAAATGTTTGGAGAGAAAGTTTCATCTTGGATTTTTTGTTCAACTCCAAATATTTTTTAAATCACTGTTGATAAAAAAGGAGGGGATCTCTGTAGCTGAACATATGACAGTGAAACCTCCTATAGACCCACATGAGGTGCCATGTCTCTATTCCAGAGAGTGAAGGAGGTCCAGTTCAGGTCCAGCAGGAGGGGGGTGTAGTGCTCCCCGAGGCCAGACACCAGAGAGGAGGCCAGGGAGGTGGAGATCTGCAAGTACTGATCAGCAAAGAGCAGCGGGGCGACCGTGGTGTTCATACTGATGAGAGGGACACAAACAAACATGCAGTATGGCATGGTCATGAAGGAGAAAATGATGACATCACTGCTCATTCCGACACAGCGACAAATGCATACTAAGTCAAAGATAGCAGGCTGGTGACAAGGCACACGTAATCCTGTGCTGCTGCTGTTTATGTTTGCTATCAATTCATATACTTGATCCTCAGCAGACAGTCGATCGATGATATAAACTTGCACTCACATTACCCTTCCATTTGATTTGCGTCGTACGATGAATCCAAATGGGTCAGGCTGGAATTCTGTGGTATAGAGGGGATCTTGGGTGTCAGTGTTGCTCCTGGGCTTACCAAAGGGAGGCTGCACTTCATATCGTTGAGATGATGGGTCCTTCAGCTACAGGGAAATAAAATGTGGCTTAAATCTTAACATGATTAGGTTTGTACATCCTAACTGTGTATGGGAAAATTTGTTTTATGGTTTGTCTTCCATTCAGGCAAAAGTACAGACCTATAAACTTAACATGAAACATCCCATGGAACTAAACTGAACCTCACTTCCCCATTAGTGTGTAAAAGGAGAAGAAAAGCAGAGTATCAATCCATGCTGGTACTCACAGTGAGCAGCAAGCAGCCTGAGGTCACCTCCACGACCTCGAGACGGAGAGTTGAGATATCTCTGGGGAGGTAGGAGGGGGTGGGACGCACCAGGGTGGCAGCCTGGCCTTGCGTGGTGGGAGTGAGCGGACCCATTTTGTAGCCACTGTACAAACGGGGGTAGAAGCACCAAGGAGGTCCTCCAGAAACAAAAATAGGGGCATAACAGCACCCTCTCTGTTCACACTCTGTCTTGCTAAGAACTTTATCCCTGGCACAGTCAAATCGACTTTCTAGAGCCATGGCACATTGATCATCTCTGGGAACATCAGTGGGGGCTTCCACCTGTGTGGGTGGCAGGAGGTCCCCCAGGTCGACTCCCCATCTCTCCACGGAACTGTTCTGTAGTTTTGCTGGATGATTCACATATCTTGGAATTGCTTTAATTTGATTTTGATTTGCATAGGCTGATCTAGTCAGTCTAATTTCATGGTGACAAAAATGGATTATGAATAAACATGTTAACAAAGCAAAGCCGAGGAGGAGAACAGAGTGGGTGGATGCAACAGACAGGAGACCCATGCCCTCACTAAAGATGCGATGCTATACACGACCCGTTATGCAAAACATTCAATTGTAGTTTGAAAAACTAATCAGGAAAACTGTTCATTAGTTCAGTTACATTTTACAGGAAGATAACACAAACAATGAATGCATGAGAAGGATTTAGGCTCACTGTTTGGTTAATCTATCGATTAAAGTCCGCTTTTGTGGAGCGGAGTTGACAGGTGCTTTGGACAAGGAAATGCGCCCCTATCAGTGACGGTAGCAACTGAGTAGCTAGCTGTTAGCTTGCACACATTTTTCGCTGTTCACATAAGGTACATCGCATGTTTGCAGTGACCGAAATTATGGTAGAGGTCGGCGTACAACCAGAATAACAAAGAAAACAGTTGCAAAATCCAATAATATGGCAAGCGGAAATTTTCGCAGCACTGCACATGAGCAGGGTTCAAAGTAAGGCAAGCCTACTAAGACAAAAATGCCCTTTTTCTTCTTCTTGTATCATTTGCGGCAGCGTAGACGCGTCTAGGCGCGTTACTACATTCCACCGGTCGATGAAGGAAAAAAAAAAAAAACCACACTACGCTACCACTATTTTCTATTAAATCTCCCATTTATTTTCATACCTCTATATTTGAATATACAATCATGTAGCATGCAAAACGGATAAAAATTCTTTCAGCTAAGTAGTTCCTGCCAAGACAATGAAAAAGAAGAAACTCCCAAGTCAGGACAAAAGTGCTCAAACACTGACTTTGAAGCAGCCTAATGATTCTCTAGAGGAAAGACACTTTTTTTCTGTGGGATCTCAACTACCTCATTTTGTGAGCCAGATATTTCTATACATGCAATGCTATGTGCAAGTGGTCTAAAAGGTGACACTGATATTGTTCAGTCAACTGGGTTCAGAAAATTCTGTTTAAAAAAAGTTTTCACAGCTAAAATTAGATCACATGGACTATGAAATTGTGTAAATTGTGTATGTAAATTGTGTATTGTAGATGAAAAGCCCCCATAAAGAGGAAAGTGCAAGACACCTACATGTTTATGAAAAGTCAAATTGTAAGTAAGAACCCGGGTAATAAGACACGGTTTTTGGATATTTATATTGGTCAATACAACTTGTTGGTTAAATATTCTCCAGCCTGACATATTTTTCTGCATTTGTACATACAAAACAAGTTTGTATTGTTGTGCTTTGTTTCTAGGAGACATCGAGCATGAAGTTGATACAGAGGCAAACCAAAGCGGCCGTATCCAAAAGACATGGTTTCAGAAGATATAAGCAACATCTGGGCCTACACTGTACCTGAAGGAGAGAGCAAGTGCACACAAGCACATTAACATGCACAATAGCCCTCCCACATATCCTTATTTTAATTAAGATAAATAAAAAAGTAAATAAATAAACTTAGTGGAAACTACTTTCCATCAGTAGAAGACCCGCCAACTGGAGTACAGTCCTGGAGGGCTGAGAGCTTGTGGGCCAGTGGACCATAAAAACTTATTGTCTGTCGGTCAGACAGACGCTCATGTAATATTCCAAATAAATAGAGGGTTGTAGAAGCCCAGTCATAATGGCCAAATAACTTGTGTATCTGAGTGTCACCCATTGGTGTCAGCTCTCCTTCTGCTGCTCTTTGGTCAATCCCTGTCAAATAATACGGCCAGTCCCTGCAAAATTCTGTCAACCTGTGGGAAATACTTTGTGTTGTTTCAACTAAAGTGTTGCAGTGGTGCTGCAACAACTAAATTGTGCATAGTATCTTGTTTCATTTTTCACTATTGCATATGTATGTATGTATGTATGTACTTCATACTCATACCCCAAACTCATGTCCAAAAAACTCAAATACATATGAAGTAGGCTATGAATTCCAATATGGAAAGATCTTAATGTCTGGATGTGACCATTTAACTGCATGGCTTTTCTTTTTCAGTAAGAGCCTTGGGGCTTAAGTGGGGCTGTTTTGTCAAGTGCAGTGCATCTAGTCTATGTCCCTATTACAATTAGCAATTCTCACGATACATCCACATCTTTCTTATCACTCAGCCATGGTACCAGTCTATGGGAGATCCTCATTGTACAGAAATGGATGATGAAAGTTGTGATGACTGGAGGAGTAAGTAGAGGTGAGATAACTTGAAAAATGGAGGCAGGACACAGGTGAATTCCTTTAACCATCAGGATGTCATTTTTACTGACTGACTGATTGTTGAGTATTTACAGGTAAATGGGTATGCATGTGCAACAAGCTAAAAAAAAACTTGATAAACTCAGTCAAATATGAACAATTCAACATCATCTGAATAGAAAGAATGCCAAGTTACCCTTTAAGTATACAACAGAAAAAATGCTGAATGTAGTAATGTAATGTAATGTAATGTAACAATAACAAGGAATGCATTTTAACTCTTAACAGGGAATATTAGTCAAACTTGCATTAATTCTTTGAAACACAAAGATGAATTTGGCAAGAAAAGTTCACGAGCAGCAAATAAAAGCAGAAAAGAGACAAGAGATCTGGCTTGATTAAACAACCTTAATTACATACTCTCATCAATTATGTGGTTGTCTAGGAAACAACCACATAATTACGTCACTCCACCCAAAGGTTTTGAGAGCCTTTTTGACACTGACATAATATATATTTTTTTTAAAAATAAGGCAGATATTTTAACCAGTGCTGCTCAACAAATTTAAACTAACACTTTCAAGTTGAATAAAGTTTTGCTGCTGCATTTTGAAAATAGTTCATAATGTCCTTAGAATACCTATTGACTCCCCAGAGTGACTGCTCTAATCTTATTGGGGTTCAAACACACACCATATAGTACAAAATTTTACATACAAAGGAATTATAAGAATAAAACTACAAAATCTAAATATCAAACCATTTTATACAATAGTAAAAAAAAAAAAAAAAAAAGAAAAAAAATACATTATCAATACCACAGCACTTGGCTAGACATTTAGTTTCCTCTTTTACAAATATTTTCTCCTTGAATCATTTACATCAGAAATATGTATTAATTATAATGTGTTATTAATGTGCTCATATGTTTTGAAATAAAGAAATCTTAAGAGAACTGGTTCTTAGTAAAATGAATTTGTAAGGAAATGAAGGTAACAGGTCCATGATGCAGCATATTGATATACACCCAAATATGACAAGACCACTGGTGATGGGGAAACTATTTTTTCACTGTAACATTGAATGCCACAGGTCCTCTGAGAGTAAATCCCAGGTAGAATGTGACATTTTCATTACCACAAGGCACTGAGAGTCCATAAAGAACAGGGATACTGAACTGCTTTTTCTGAGGTCCCTCAAGATACACTGTTCCATCTTCAGTCCAACCAGAGACACGTTTCAACATCTCAGCAATTTTGGGCATTTTCCATGCTTCCCCTCTGAACCATTTCATTCGTTTCTCAGAGACTGGGAGCACCTTTGTGATTGTTTCAAGCTTGCTCTTGTGGACAAACTTGTTCAATCCACTTTCATTGCTCAGAAAAAAATGGGTGTAAATCCTTCTCTTTCGCTGAGGAATGTCCTTCATCTTTGTCCAGTACTCGTTCCTCAGGTGTTCGACAGCCAACTGCACAATTTCATATTTGGCTTCTTTCTCATGATCTCCGTCATGATCCTCTGGCCAAAACAGCAAGGTAAGCAAGAACAAGGCACTAGGAGAACATTTCCGTTTGTCAGTTGGGAATTGCTGGCTGAGTGCTTGCAGATCTTTCAGAGTAGCTACTTTTTGAGACTGAGGTGATAGACAATTCAAGGCAACATGGGTCATTATGTAATTAACTAGATCCATTTGCCCCAAATTGGCCTTGGATGGATCACTGGGGTAGAGAGATATGATGTCCTCAAATTTCTCTATTTGACCTTTTTCTTTCTTGCCAGTCAGTTTGTAGAGAATGGATGTTATATTACCCCCACCCAATTGATGAATCATCATGCGTTTCTTGAAAGGAGTTAAGTTGGCTGGTTTTAACTGACAGTCCTTCAGTTGTGTTAAAGAATTTGCTTCACTGAAGTACTTGCCATACTCAGATGACTTTTTCACCAACCATCCCAGTGGATAGCTTATCTTCATCTCAGGGCTTTCAGTGGTCTCTTCCTCTGCATCGATGTCTGTCTGGAAGTAACTGAGGTCATCTGAGATGTATTCTAAAGCATCAAGTAGCATCTTCTGAAGTTTTTTCAAATGGCCATGAAAGGGCTCCCAGGGTTCTTTAATTTCCTCTGGAATGTAATCTGTTACCAGGTACTTCATGCATTCTGAATGGCCATGGGTTTTGTTTGAAAAAACTGGCAATGAAAAGATCAGTTTGAGCAGGCTGCAGCCAACCTCAACTTCAGCAAAAAATCCTGAATTGTTGATGTTTTCAACATCTGCAACAGCTGCTTTCTCACATTCCTTGAAACACTCAATGGCTTTCAATGCAGTATGTACAGCATCTGCTGTATTCTGGGCTGTCTTTGGTATGTTGTCAATGGCTTTGCACTTGGCTTGGAACCATTTTCTGTATACCTGGCCTTTTGTGTCCAGTATGTATGAGTTGTTGGGCATCTTTTTGGCTGCAATCTCTGCCCAGTTTTTTGCCTCTTCAAACTTCTCGTAGGAATAATGAAGGCGAGCAAGTTGTTGTGCAAAGATTGCATCTTTATGGAAACGTTCATATGCTTCCTTTAGAAGCTCAATTGCTTTTTGGGGGGTTTCATTTTCACACACATGCTCAATCAGAGGAGAGAAGAAACTATCAAATTCATCTCCTCTGCTTATTCTGGAACGTCTTATGAATAGTGCTCTCAAAAATGCCTGGTAATCTTCCTTTCCAAATCTGTGCTCAAAAAGCACTTCCTCAGAGACAAGTTCCATTGCCAAACTACTTTGGCTCTTTCGGTTCCCAAGAAGCTGCTGGAGAATTTCCTTTGCAACAAGTGGATGGATGATTCTGATTGACTGAATGTGAGTCTTGTCATCTCTAAGATGTAAGAAGACCAGTTTAGCTTGCTCACTGAGAGATTTCTCAAAGCCATGCCGGCGAAACCTATCGGTGTGGATGGTTAGTCCAAGCAGTGCTTCACAATGGGACTGAGAGATGAAAGAGTTTTGAACATATGTATTAAGCAATGCCACATAGTGAATGAGGCGAGTGACAACAGATTCATGATCAATGCCTTGGAGCAAATGTTGCACAAACTGTTCAACATAATCCACAATCAGTTGCTGATTGAACTCTTCGCTCATCAAAACAAATGTCAAGATGAACTGAGGCTGATAGCATTCCTCAAGTATCTGTCGCTTCCCAGCAAACTTCCTCTTCTCCTGATCAGACAGTTTGTGAGTGACAGATACATTCTGTAATGCAGACTCCTTGCATCTCTTCTCTGGATCATGGGATCGTCTGCAGCTCAACAAAATGAAGTATGGGGTTTGGTCATCGTTTCGTTTGGAGTAAATGGCAACCTCTAGCTCATTCTTCAGATCATCAAGGAATTCTTGGTCTGAGTCTTCAATAAGAAGCAATACAGAAAGACACTTATGAGGATCTTTTTCTTCATATTCTCTAAGCTCAACCGCATGTTTTGTGACAACAGAAGCTGAGTAAGAGGGCTTCACAACAGCACATCTCAGGCTTTTCCTGTTTTTCCACAGCACTTGCCTTGCCACAGTACTTCCACCACTTCCTGGATGATGGTATATGTTGATACGACTGACAGGATCAACACTCTGTTTCAAAGCATCTTTGAGAAGTTCAGAAACTTCTTGATAAGCATCCCTTTCGATTACTTCTCCAACATATCCATGTTCAGCAAGCCAAAAATTCAACCAAGTCACTCTACCCCCATGGTAGAACTGGCGTTCAATGTTGGATTTCTCTGCTTTAATGTAGTCTTGACTGGTTTCATCACAATGATCAACAGTTAGAATTTCCAGAGAATGCATCCTTTCCTCTTCGTGTGCTTCAAGAGAACATGTCCCTTTCACAAAGATGGGTAAATGCTTTGTGGTGCGCAAATGGACTGGTTGGATTTGCTGCAATGTTGCATTAATGTGGCTCATTTTCATCCCAACAACACTGGAGTTATTGACTGTTTCTGTTCCACACGAACCCTCAGCAAAACTTTGCCACTTCTGAAAATTTTCTTCAGATTCAGAGATGCAAAGGATGTCCTCATGGCCTTCCATATCAGTGAAAAACTCATAGAAAGTGTGCAAGAGTGGTTTCTCAACTGGGGATGTGAGAAGGAAGATTACCTGGAATGTGCCTTTTGGCAAGATTTGTTTACAGATCAAGGACACAGATTCCCTGAGGAGAGTTGTTTTTGTCTTAATCCAAGTCATTTCATCACAGGGTGGTTCATTTCCTTTGTAATCGGTGCGACCATTACAAAAGATCCAGCTAGTTTGCTCAAACAGATGCAAGTGGCTTTGAAGTTCTTTCATGCTCATCCCACTGGACATCCTATAGTTCTGCATGAAATGCATGTTTGCAGCATGATGCTGAATGAATTTACTGCAAAGTCCTGATAGCTTTGAGTCTGGGTCAAAGTCGAACACACAGAATATCTTCATGTTAAGTAGCCAGTCAATGTTGGAGAGATCATCAGGTTTGAATTTGTTTGTGACAAGTATGTACCATTTCTCCTTTTCAAGGAATTTCTTCCCATTAGTCATAAGCATTGTAAGCTTCCTTCCAAGATCTTGGCAGGTGTCTGGTGCACTGAAGAACTGACAGTTCTCTGCTTCTTCTCTTTGGACATCCCTGTCTCTGACTCTTTGGTAGAAATTACTTTGGTCCTTGTCGCTGACTGGCTCTGTTCTTGAACCCACCCTCCGAAAAATTGCTTCTTTCTCGTGTTCTATTTTGTTAGTTGACTCTTTGAAGTTTGGTAGACGGACTGAATACACTCTGCCTTTAACAATACTTATCAATGGCACAATGTCAACCTCTACCACATACATTTTTTCAGTACTTTTTTGATCCAGGACTTCAATGAACCTGGGTGGCCGCACACACTGACGTATATGCTCCCTGTCAGAGGGAGAGAAACTCCTTTCAATGTGATCTAAAGCATCTACATACATGTCTTTCTCTTTCACAGGAATACCGATTATCTCACCATGTGTATAATTTGTATCCTCTTTGCTGTCCATCACACCAAAGTGTATCGTACCATTGGTTCTAATATTTATACAGCCGACACCAAATTTAAGAACCTCATTGGCGAATTTTGCTTGTTGTCTTGTGCGGTCTAATGTTGCAGCTGTGGCAAAAGACTTATATTCATGGCAAGGAGAGATCAGATCAAAGGCACCAGATTCAGGCTGCAGAACCCTGTGCTTAACATATGTGAAATCAATGCCTTCTTTATCAAATGGTCGTGGTTTGCAGTCTTCCTTTGAAGACAAAACACACAGAGGCTGTTCTAGAGCAGTTTGTCTCTCCTCTAAGACACTTTGCTCAGTTTCTGGAATCTGTGCTGGATGGCCTTCATTTGTTTCAGAAGGATGAACTGATTTCTGTTTATTCCTTTTTTTCCCTTCCAACTCGCCTTTCTGGCCACTAGTGGTCTTTTGCCGATCCTGGGATTTTTGTTTGATGGTAATAAGTTCATCTCTCTTTGTGATGATCAAAAGAGCAGACCCTGATTTCATACCAGTCTGTTCCTTCAGAAAGTTCTCATTCAGCTGAAGAAGGACTCGTCCATTTACCTCTTCCTCATACAGTTTTTTGATGTACTGCTCCTTCACTCCAATAGTTCTTAGCCAGGAGCTCACTTGAGATTCACTCCATTCTTCAGGCAACTGCTGAAGATCTTCAGCTGTGTAATGAGGAAAAAAGACATAATTTGATAGACTGTAAATGATGCAATGATGGGATTTTGTCAGTCCCTGTATTACAGTTATTGATTTGTGCTAAACATTTTTTATGTTAGCTCACCGTGAACACTGGTTTGCATTACAAAAATGCTTGCAAAAAAAGGAGAGAATAAAAATGTCAAACATTTGTGATGAATGAGTGAGTGAGAGAATGAGAAAGAGGATGGAAGTGGATGTAAAAAAAAAAGCTGCAGAGATGTGTAGCTGCTGCGCTCCCACCAACTGATGTGATGGACATAAGACACAACCTACTTGTGCTACCGTTGACCTGGTCAATGCAGGTGGGTGTTGGAGGGCAGAACTCATGGCCATCCTTGGCACCAGAATTGCAATGTGCCACCCAATAACAACACAGTGCCTCACCGAAACACCACAGGTGCCCAGGCAAGGAGAAAGCAATAATCTGGCGCTGCACTAGTGACTGGCTGCACTTTGCACAGTGTGCAGGTTTAAGGTGTCTACGCATGATAAGCTGTTTGCACTATGCTCCCTGCTAGGCTGGGGACACAGTCAACGCTAGCTGTCAGTTAGCTTTACTGTTGGGAAAAAAAGCTGGTAGCACTGTCCGACTGCTCACTGTCTGCATGCAACGCTTTTAAACCCAATGTTGTGATATCTTTTATATTAATGGTGTATAACTCAAGAAATCTTGAATCTGATTGGATGCACTTAAAAATGGTTGCCAGCAAACAGGGTTAAAGTTGAAATATATTGAACTTTTGCAACAGTGCAAAGAGTAAAATCCACTGATCATGAAATGGAGCATAACCTGCAGAACTAGTTCAGACAGACAACCCAAGACATGCACCATTCACATATACACTCCCCATGCTCATGTGGTGTGGCACCGACACACCCATCTGCAATGAGGATAATTCCTTTTTTTTTTTTTTTTAACTTGGACTCTAATTTCCCCTCTCTCTGGGTCTAAATGATTAATAGGAACAAAAAGTTTGGAATCTGTCCAGGATTGAACCGACGACTGCAAAACATGGTTGTAACATAATTGAGGCAACCTCTCCACACAAAAGTAAGTCCACTAAGTGTTTGTTTTGCCACTGACAGGCTCAGATTAATATTATAAGTGTCAGGCAGGTCCAGAAGAGTCCCACACCAAGCCTTTAATATGTCGTTACTTTTCTTTTCATCCACATAAAGAACTCCTTGATTTATTAAGGGTCTAGTTAAAATAAGGGATACTGTGGAGATTGATGGAGATGTCTCTCCATGAATTTTCACACATTTGATGGTTTCTATTCTTCAGAGATGAAATGTGGGCACAGGGGATCTCCTGGAGCATGCACAGTGCCGAACGTACAGGAGTATACAGTCCACGCAGTAAATCTGGGTCGAGTTCAGCCCGGACAACACGTAGCAAAAGGTTTATTTAAGCGGAAGCGATGGTGCGTTGAACATATTGTTGTGTTAACAAGTGTTGCACCTATGGCAGCCTTTTTAATCCGGCCGCATGGTGGGGCTGCGGCTGCAGCTGATTGGATAACACTGACACACCCGCCAAACCAGAGAAAACGTACCTCAAAGCCGTTTTAAGGAAACATTCAACCTAGAAACCCCAGCAAAATGTTGCACGCAGTTGACAGATTGAATGTGCCCCTGGCGGCACAGTGGACGTCAGCTACCTGTCTGCCCTGACATCTGCTGACATCAGTCAGTGATGAAATTTAAGTCATACCTACCCTAATGGACACAGACACGCAAAGTGTAACAGGGGCCATTTGTCCGGTTGGGAGCAGAGGCAGATCATGTGCACCCCTCTATCTACTGTCAACATTAGATGTTTCTGGAAGCATTATTTGCTCAAATAAACTTAAAAAAAAAGTGGGACTTTTGTTATCACACTCACCCATGATGTTCTTTTCCCTCTATTCTCACCATAGGTTTTACATCAACAGCATGAGTTATTTAGTGATGATCATTCTCTGAGAAAAGGATACACAGATTAGATATTTTTATCCTGCATATAGAAAACGCTCCATGTGTAGGGCTATTTCATTGAATTAAAAGGAATATTTCAATTAAAACGTAGCGATGCGTTGCCGCCCAAAGTACGCTGGTTGTCGAGGTTATACACCACTTCCAACAATTTTCGGGGTCTTGCCTAGAATATCGCACATAAGTATAAATTGATTGCAGTGGGTAGGACATCAAACAAATAGTTTTCTGCCTCAAAGGTATCTGTTTGCATTGGCTGATGCAAGTGAGGAAGAGCAGTGACACTTTTCACTGGCATGTAGTGCTACAAAGCTAAGTTCTGGTCCCGCGGGACCTAACTACGAGATGATGCATAGAGTGCATTAGGCTTGTTTCGCACCTCTATTCGTTAACTTGGTGGATCTCTACAAATGACTGAAATTTTTTTTCCGGTCCATTAGCCGGAGACTACAGGCTAATAAAGGCCAAACTATTGGATTGCCATAAGTTGTAAAATCTGAATTTGAGTTTCGACTTTTCCCTTCAAGCCTAGATAGATTAATGTGTTCAAACATAATTTAAAGCCTAAATAAATAAATAGGCTACTTCGAACCTGGGAGTATCTTAAATTACCTTTAGTTGAGACCGAGGCCCAATCTGATCCTTTTGATCCTTCCTGCACACTTTCTGAAGAAAATTGAAGATTAGTTGTGTCATGGGCTCAGTTCTAACTACCAGCTCTTCCTTTTGTTGCTGTTTGCTGCACTGCTGAGAGCGATTAGGTAAGATTTCTTTGTAAGTTTCGTTTTTCAGAAAATGAACCCGATCTTCACCCCTTAGGTGTTGAGTCTGTTTTAGCGAATGGGCAACAGGTCCACGCATTTTCTGACCAATCACAGCGCTTGTGGGCATATCTTGCCCAGCACTCCAGGAGAATAATGTCAGCATACTGTAAACCACACCCATAAAAGTTCCACAGGGTGAACTAAGGTAAAACTTTGTGTGTGTGTGTGTGTGTGTGTGTGTGTGTGTGTGAGAGAGA
>OMLF01035309.1:28949-43416 GCA_900302615.1 Holocentrus rufus
GTTTTTTTGAAAGGTGCTATATAAATAAAATGTATCATCATTATTATATTAAAATTATGATTATTTTACTCATTAATTATTTTATTTGTCATATAAAGAGTTGTGGTGAGATTGGTCCTTTTAACCCTTTTAGCTCCTTTAATTGTATACAGCACCATATAATACCCATTTTTGAAAGGTGTTATATAAATAAAATATTATTCTGATGGAGCTTTTAGTTGTTCATGTTTTGAGCAATGTAGGTCATGCATTTGTAGCACAACTTGAGTTGTCTGCCTAAATTAGTTTGCAGACTCACTTCATTTTCAGGAAATGCCAACACTGACCCCTGACCTGCTGTACAGAGTGAAGGTGAAAGCAAATGACCAAACATACATCGATTCAAGTATTTAAAAAAAGCATTTAATGTGTGAGTTATTATCTTCCCTCTCACATCGATGACACCCTAAAAAAAAAGATCATACATGAAAGCCTCCTGCAGCCAAGTCAACCTCTAAACTCAGTGTTGACCGGATTTCAATTAAACGAGGATAAAATTACCTGCTGTGTTCAGAATCAAACCTGAACACCCTTTGGAATACAGTCCACTCCTGCTGATAAGTCAGTACAGCGGTCTTGACAAATGAGAAGCAGTCTAGCAGCATCAATGGACAACAAGCGCATTCGGCATAGTCAATTTCAGAAATCTGTACTCTTACAGCACAGTGTTTTTTGTTTTTTTTTTAAAAAGGCACATCGGCCACATTACATGATTTATAATCAGTGATCCACGCTCTGAATCAGTCTATACAAAAATATACATATCTGTGCAGTGAACAGGCTCACTGAGAAAAACAACATTGCACAATAAAACTACCCAAGTGTTCAACATCAAGACAGACATTCCCACAATACAAGCCAGGTATTTCTGGGAAACACTTATTTTTGGACATGCCGTTGTAAAATAAACCCAATTCTCTTTGCTCAGTACAGCTACAAGACAATGTCCAACAACACCCTGTCAACAGGACAGCCTCCGACTTCCAAGGCAGAGAACAACGTGTGGACGGTTCTGTCGGGAGTCTTTTTTTTTTTTTTACCCAACCGAGCAGAAGGCACTTAGTTTAGGCTGCTGCTGCTCTGCGCCTGGCGGTGGATCCCAGGCACTGCAGGCCTGGTCCTCACCAGCACAGGGCACAGCAGCACAGCCCCAGCAGGTGTCCGCTTGTTAAGGTAATGCTCCTTTTCTGTGCTGTGTCCACCCCGACGCTGGTCCAGTTCAGACCGGTTTCCTGTCCTGTGCGGGCAGATCTGGCAGTGAGTGCATTTCGGGCTGAATGGACTCTCCTTGCCTGAGAGAAACCGATTCAGAGGCAAATGAAGGGTTCGCTGTCTGAATGGGTAAGTCTGTCAGTGCTGGTGCAGTCAGCACTGTCTGAACGGGCAAAACTGAAGATACAGGCTCATCTGGTGATGTGGGTGGCACTGATTGAATAGGTATTGTGCTAAAAACTGGCACTGGCTGCGAAGGTTCAATGGTGGACAGTGGCTGAGGTGATTTAGGTTCTTGGGGTTGTGAGGAGGGCAGCGACGTGTGTGTTGGTGAGTTGTGTGCATGTGGTTCGTCTTGTCTTTGTGTCCCGGGGTGTGTGTGCGGGGCCTGTGTTCTGGCGAGCTGCTCTGCACTGGGGTAGTAAGGCAGGAACGGCCTCTCGTGCGCGCAGGTTCGCATGGCCAGGTAGGTGTGCTTCAGCAGGTGGGGGAACCGGGAGGTGAAGTAGGAGACGAAGTCATCGGGGATGGAGCCCAGAGTCTCCTGCACCTCGGCAGGCAGCTCGCGGTAATGGTGTTTCTGTTGAGGGGAGGCAGGCAGACGGTTAGGTCTAAGAGTGACTACACAAAGCCAAATATCAGATTCATTTAACCTTGGGATATAACCCTTGCCAATGAGAACACCTACTTACCTTGTTTCTCATTGCACGGAGCAGATCTCTAACTGATCCACCCTTGTAGGAGCGGAATTTGCGCAGGTCTGCAAAAGAAAGAAAACGCATCCCAACAGATTATTCTCCAGAAGTAAAGAAATGCATCCCTCCTTACTAAGGACTTGTGACTTGCAACGATCTGGACCTGCTCACCATGGAAAGAGCCACATGGATATCTACTAGTACACTGCGAGGAAATACTTGGATTGAACTGAACTGAATTGCTTTTTGGGTTCAACTATTGGAGCATGTCGGTGTGTATTTGACAGCAGTATTCCCGGCAGCCTGGACTTATCAAAAGCTCTACAGTGGTGAAATTTTCAACCTAATCAATTATTTTGAAAACAAAAACTAAGAAAGAGCTAAGAAATAAGGTTCCAAGTTGAAAATAATCAGATTCACCCTTTAAAGAAATAGTGGGTGTGTAAAATATATAAAATGCACATGCCATTAAGAATGTTGTAATGATCAGTCTGTATTCTGTATTAAAAAAAAAAAAATCCTTACCATCTACCTTACTGGCCAACAAGACTATGTGCACGCTCACACTGTTTGCTGAGTCATATTATGTAATATTTCCTGGTGACAGGAACACATCCAATTTGACTATAAAAGCACACCAGACAAATAGGACAAAGCACTCCAACTAGCAGCAAACTAAATTACTAACCTAGAAAATACCTATGGATCAACAACACTATATTTCTCTATGGAGATCAACAGTGTCAAAAGCTAATATGCCCTCTACTTTAAAATACTGTTTTATAGTATGGTGCTCCATAAGTTGGTATTTGTCAGCTGCTGTGTAAAGGCAGTCTCATACCTGTCTGCAGAGGCACCGTGATGTGTTCTCTCCAGTCCCCCTTGACCACAGCCCTTCCCCCTCTCTCCAGCTGTCTCACGATTGGTCCGTCCAGCGGTTCCTTTTCTATTCTGTCACTCACATCCTGCAAGTGACCACAGAATAATAGTCAGTGATTTGCATAGCAACATACCAGACAGCCTGCAGTCATTTGGGACACTCCTCGTTTATCTTATATGCAGAACCACACTCCTTTTATGCTGTTAAAGAGTTTAAAACATGCACAATTAAAACAAGAAATGCAGAATATATTGTGTGTACATTATGCAACAGCCAAACTTTATTCTGCAATAGGTGTATTTTCAGCCAGATAAGACATGTGGCTCTGACCTGGAAGAACTGCAGCTCCCTCTCCAAGCTCCAGAAGAAAGGGTGTTTGAGGACGCTCTCAGCTGAAGGCCTCCTGTGCGGCTCCATGCTCAACATCTGCTCTATCAGGTCTCTGGCCACAATGTCCTCTGGCGGGGTCGGGGATACAAACAGGCTGGTCACGACAAGGCGGTCTAAAGCTACTGTCAAATCTCTTAGGGAATACCATGGTCTCTCAGTGACCTCAAATACAAAATCAGTGATAGTAAACATAGTCATAACCCTTTCATTTTCCTTTTGAGTTGTTCCTATACTTCATTCATGATCAATTTAAAATCTTCAGGCTGAAACCTAGCTTGTATTTTGGAAGGAAAAGGTGTGTGAGTGATTGCTGGGATTGGTTATCTTCTGTCACAGATGTTTCATTAAATTTAGCCATAGAGTTCTGCAATCAAATAGCCTCCCTGCTCCACAACTGTTCTCAAGACTGATGAGAACTGCACTCCTCTATAGTAACATCTACATTACCCTGAAACTACATAACGACTTGTGTAACTTGGGTAGGGAGTGAAGAAATGTGTTCTCACCATGTCTGTCTGCCTGCAGATGGTCCAGGCTGTATGTGCCGAGTAGGATGTTGGCCTGCCTCTGCAGAGACTTGCCGAAGGGGTGGCTACCTTCTGAGACCACATAGTAGAACACACAGCCGGCAGAGAAGATGTCAACGGTGCAGGTCTACACAGGAGAGAGGGAGAGATAAAAATAAAGGAGTAAGTTCACCATGTGGCGGTAAAGGCAAATCCTCAGGTCTTATTTTGAATTTTCATGACCTACATGACTTACTGGATTGTCCTTGCAGTCCTCACTGAGGACCTCGGGGGCGATCCAGCCCTCAGTGCCCGGCACCCCAGACCTTCTGCTGAAACTGTGGCGGCCCACTGCCAGTTTCTTACACAGGCCAAAGTCAGAGATCATGGCCCGGACCCGGCCATGGGCATTGGGCATGGACACCAGGATGTTGTGGGGCTTCAGGTCTCTGTGGACTAGAGGTAGGGTATCAAGGTGAGAAGAAAATCAAGCTGTGAGTCACTACGGACGTCCAGATATTATGCAGTAACACACAACCAATGACTCGGATGTGAACATTGTTTTAGCTGATGATACCTATATTGAGGGAATGCAGGTGGGCCAGTCCTGACATGGTCTGCTGAAGCAGCATCACTGGCTCCAGTCCATGACGATCAAAGTCCTTCTTCTCCACATACTAGAAACAGACACAAATAAAAACCTTTAAATGACTGAAGAGGCAGGATTGTGGTCTGGGTCATTTAATAATTTTGTGAGATTATCTCATTTCCTAAAGGTTGAAGTTGTGTTAATCATTATTCGTGTGGGAGGTCCTATGTTGTACTTTTTATGGGCTTCATGTGTAATTCCATAGGACTGTAGTTGTAGTATGAGTCTGTATGTGCATGTGCATGTGAGTGGGTGGAGAGCAACATTCCCTCACTTTGTAGTGAGTGAGTCTTTCAAATTGTGATATTGACTTTAACTGTAGCAGGAAATAGTTCCACCTGGAATTAAAACCCTTATCAGCTGTACTTTGCTCATCCCATGCAGTTCGACTGAAGCAGTATGAATCCAACTCCCCTCCATTTATACACATTCATACACTACATGTTTCTACATAATATGATGCTGATCAAACACAACTAAGGCAGTGGAATCCATTATTTCTAAAAACAATACTACAACACAGCAAATGACCATGCATACAAGATAAAGAATCACTGTGATTTAACTCAAATTACTGCTCATAGCCCAGATTAAAAAGTTATGTGCTACACTTCCATTCATAGTACATGTAAATCTGTTCACTATTATCAGATGAGGTTTTCCTGGAATAGCAGACAATTTATAGCAGAGTTTTTGCTTGCTCAGCGCCCCAGTACCTCCTGAAGTGAGGCGGCGCACAGCTCAATGGCGATGTACTGGAACTGACGGTCCCTCTCTGTGCAGAAGTAGCGGATGACGTTGGGGTGCTCATCTGATTCCCTCAGCAGCTGCACCTCCCGATCTGCAAAGCTGAAGCATTCTGGGAGAATTCTCTTCACTGCCACTGGACGGTTGTCAAACTGACCTCTGGTGGACGAGCAGTGGAAGTACAGTGTTAGGGTGTAGTGGTGTTAAAAACCTGAACAAACTGGCCAGTGTATTAACTTTCTATGACAACAATTTGGGAAATCTCATCAATACTACATAAATTAAAAATCATTAGGGATACTTGCAGGCTGAGGAATCAGACTTACTTGTACACAATGGTACCCTCAGCACCATGACCCAGGACATTCTTGGGATGAAAGGTTATGTTGCCCACTCTGACAATATTGGAGTCCTCATCTGATACAACAAACATATAATTCACATCATTATGATAAACTTTCACTGCATTTCAGACGATGAAAAATCAGTTTGGACTGTCAGAGGAATGTATTTAAACATACAGGCTCCATTAGAAAAAGAGCACTGAGTTACAAATACAATATTGGCCTGTTATAAAAAAAAAAAGCTGCCTGCAGCGCTGGATGTTGAACAGCTGATATTAAAACAGCTGATCATTTGCACAGTAAATGATTTGTGGTGATTGTCTGATTGGCTGTGCCATGTTTTACATATCATGTCAATCTTATTTCATGTATACCTGACTAACATGTTGCAGTTCTTTTGTGAATAAAATCATGAAGTTACAGCAGTGTGCAGGACCTTGTATGTTTGGTTATATACACATATTTTTGTTCCTCTGCACCTACTTTAAGACGACAGAAGTTGTTCATTTGCATTTTGTAATGATATGAAACTAAGAAAAAGAAAGATTTTTTTCTTGATAAGTGACTAAAATGATTAATAAATTATCAAAATTATAACGGATTGATTTTGTCTGATTGACTAATGGACTCATTGTTTAAGCTCTAACTGACTTTGTACCTAAGTATGAACTCTTCTGACATCCCTAGAAGCTACAGCACATACAGTGGCCGAAGCATCTGTGAGTGTGGATACATTCTTCATTTCTCTGGTCGCTGCTCCTTACCTCCATCCTCGTGCTCATTGGCAGAGCTGCCCAGCTCAGACACAGACAGGTTGGAGTGGTTGGAGGCACGGGGAGTGATGTTGGGACTGCTGTGATCGGAGCTTTCCGAGCGGGCGCGGGCCACCTCCAGATAGTCGCTGTCTGGGGCCAAGCCCAGGCCCAGGTCTGCAGGCGGGGGGAAGGGCTGCTGCCTCTGGAGAAGCTCCAGCCGCTCCTCCATCTGCCTCTGGAACTCCTGGTGCTGCAGCTGCTGCTGCTTGTGTACGCTCTGCAGCAGAGAGGAAACAGGGATGGGGTGATGTAACAGGATCCATCTTTTGTACTCTATTGTTCTGATGTGATATCTATTGAGTTCTCATTTTATCAACGGTTGAGGTGATTTGTAATGTGATTTCTTATATGTATTTTTATTTTTCTCTCTCCCTTGGGTTTGTATTTTTAATGTAAACCCTGTCTGCCACTCCCGTCTATTGTCTAAGTTTGAATATGTATGATTATTGCAGGGACTATGATTACTAGAATGCATTACATATTGCAGGTACACACAAATCACAAATTGTCTGTTATTTTTTTCTGCACCCAAAGGAGTTCATTTGATCTGTCCATGTTTAGCCAGTTGCAGGTCCTCAGTAGTCCACAAGGTGGTGATGTCTGACTTGCCTTGGGATAAGTAATCACAAAGGCCACCCAGCCAGCCAGGAGGAAGGTGGAGAAGATAATGGTGGCCATGTCTTTGAGCATGGAGTCGACAGGGGCCTCCGGGCGGGGCGTGCGCCCACTGGCCCCGGGCTCCTCGATAGAGGTGTCAGTCTGAGGAGGTGGGGGGCCGTCGTCCATACCACTCTCATTCACCCTCTGCGCCATGGAGGGAGGAGGGTGGGAGGAGAGAGGAGAGGAGAGAGTGAGAAAATCTGTGTCCATGTTTAGCTACACATCTTAAAAACAACAACAGACATTTTAATCTCATGGGTCACACACTAAATCTCTCTCTCACACACACACACACACACACACACACACACACACACACACCTCCTCTAAAGGCTTGTCAGTGGTTGGTGGGATAACGTTGCCCTGATTTCGAGGAAGGCTGTCAGGAAATTTCTCAAGGATCTTGGTGTGAGCTTCAGGGGGCGTCTCATGATGTCCTGGGATGGACAGAGAAATCTGGTCATAATCATGATAAGAAGAAAGAACATGCACTTGACCCAAACTCATAAATGTCGTTGCACTTGCAATCTACATAATATCCAGCAGAGGGCAGTCTCAACTTGACACAACTTCTCTACTGAAAGTGCAGTGAAGCTCATGTTTGCCTTAGGCTCAGCATCATTCATTGTCCTGGAGTTTAACATACGGCTACTTTAACGTTTTAAGTGTGCATATCTGGAAGCACAGCAACAACAGCACATCCATCGAATTGTAAACTGAAACATGTTGATTTAATCCAAGATGGCCTCACACAATTTGACAGGCTTTTCTGCAGGGACTCTAAAACCGTATCATGTTATAGACCCTCATCATGCAGAGTGGGCCTCAATTTGATGGGGAGCAATGGGAAAATGCCGATCTAAGAAGCCTTCTGCTCTCTGTCTATGCTGCAGATTGGGAGCAAACTGTAACCAGAGTGAAACCTCTTAGCAGAATATCAATTTTTATAGATTCTTCCTTGATGCCAACTTCTAGTGCATGAAATGTAAAACATGAAACCATGATTAATCGTTTTCTAGGGAGCTCCTGGGACACCCCCCCCAATGGCCCTTATTTGGGAACTACTGCTGTAATGCACCAGACAACTAAATGAATCACAGGGAACATTTCAGACCAGATCGTTCTGTTTGCGTTATCTAACGGTTCAGTACCTATGAGGAGGAGGTAGTTCCTCATGAAGTTGATGCGATGTCGCTCACGGAGGGCGGCGTTGATCTTGACACTGGTGCTGGGGGTGATCACACACTCCTTGTCCTCCTCAGTCTCCTGGCTGTTGGGACCCTCCAGCAAAGGGAAGGTGCTGCCCCGAGGCTGCACACACACACACACACACACACACACACACACACACACACACACACACACACACACACACACACGGCTAAATCCAGGGATTCATACATACATCAAACCTGTTCACTGATTGCGGATTAGTGTTAAAACAAACCTTTGATTTACGGAACTTAACCCTTTTCTGTTTTTTGCCTTAGTTTGATTATTATACAAATCAATACAAAACAAAAAACACAAAGTCATTATAGGTACCTACTCAAATATGATGTAAATTTCATATCTAATGTAATTTATGCTGGAATACAGTTAAATACAGTAAAAATGGTTTCACTTTTGTGCCGTAAAGCAATCCCTCATATTTCTGGGTGGCACACAATAACAAAGCGCAGAGCAGAGACTGGTAGAGGCCGCTCGACCTTTATTCAATGATGCTCTCATTTGTTTTAAAGCCGTCATGATGTGTTTAGTGGTATGAAAGTGGTGATGATTTATTGATGCTAAAATGCTGCGTGTAGCACCTTTAACATCGAAACATCTTCAGGGATGTGTTAGTGCTCTCTCTCTCTCTCTCTCTCTCTCTCTCAAAGTCCACATGAAACAGTTTCTCTGACAGCCGCTCAACTTTTTTATTTTACTGTAAATATTCTTGAACGTCTATTTCGGAGACGGCATTGTCAACGGCAGCCCTTTTCAGAAGAGTCCTAAGCCTACCAATTACCGCAAATCGAGAGCACTTAGCAGAAGCCTAAAGGTCTGAAAGTCCCAGCCTGCCAGCCAGCCATTCAGTCCGCCGCTCAGCCTGCAGCGACAGAGGAAAATTCCCTGCGGTAAAAACAGGAAGAAATCAAGGGAGTCAGCGCGCTGAGGAGGCTAGCGCGGCCTCATATGTGGCTACGGCAAACCGATCAGATGGCGTGTAATAAGCACAGGGAGAGGAGGCTGGAGCCCTCTGACGAGCGTCTCTGGTTTCTTCCGCAGCACATGACGGAAGTGTGTGTGAGTGTGTGTGTAATCGGTGCTCGCGG
Organism: Holocentrus rufus; assembly: GCA_900302615.1. Taxonomy (NCBI): domain Eukaryota; kingdom Metazoa; phylum Chordata; class Actinopteri; order Holocentriformes; family Holocentridae; genus Holocentrus; species Holocentrus rufus. Next base: position 38,205 of record OMLF01035309.1, read on the forward strand.
GGTGCTGGTACGCAAGAGCTGTGTACACTGTGTCGGCGGTGAGCGGGCTAACCACACGCTGAACGCCGGTCTTGCATTTCGTTTTCAAGAGGGGGGAGGCTGGCTGGAGAGCTGGAGGAGAAAGGTGAAGGGAGGGACGGGAAGCTGTCCGTCAAAAAGGCCGGGGCGGCGACGGGCTCTGTGGCCAACAAACCCGGGATGCCACCGGCCTGAAATCGCAGTGCGGTGCAGAATATTTCCAGAGTGACAAAATCACTTGGAGCGGGAGCAGCCTGCTGGTTAAAGGGACAGTTCACCCAAGATACAAAGAAAGTTTGTTTTGCTGGGGACTGTGGTGTTCTTCCACAGGAAATAGTCCCAAACAAAACTCTTTGCCCCTGAGGACTCTTGATTATTCCGGATATTTGTGTCATTGTTTGTTGAGTTTTGTTTTTTTTCCCACATGTACCTTTTTGACAGTTTGAGCTCCACAAAACAATAGCCCCATTGTATTGAGGCGAAGGGAGAGAGGAAAGATTGCATCAGCCTAGAAACTTAGCCAAATCATACAGAAACTCTCGAGATGGATGGATTGCACTGTAGGGTAAAAGTTGGGAAATATCTTCTTTTGGCTTTTGGGTGAACTGTTCCTTTAAGGCTACCCATAAATCTTTGCAATGCTGCGAACAGCTGCGCCGAGCACTGAACTCTTGGCTCCTCCAAAGCTTTGTTAAATGCCATGCTACCAGGTGCAGAGCGCAGGTAGGAGACGAATGGCCTCTAAATATGACGCGAGGCTCTTTTGATTAACATGCGGGGAATATGTCGGACGGAACAGAGCCTAAAGGACCCTTAATAGGACCCTTAATGGGACCCTTAATAGTCTTGCTCTTTTGGAATATGCATATGCCATGTTTATTAGGCTCTTTGGTATTAAGCACAACGCTTTAGCTTGGAGGATATGAGGTAATGAGGTAGCCCATTCACTGGCAAACCACATCAAGAGATCTGAGAGGGGGTTTTGTACCGCCTAAATTCATGTTCAAGTACAACAAAACAGACGAGGACATGGTCTGAAAACAAAAAGAAAGGCCAAAGATTTTACAGGAAAGGTTACACAGTTATCATTGGGGTTTCCGAGTACTTTTTGTCAGAGTGTGTGAGGCAGTGAAAGGTTGATAGTAGTCAGGTCCAGGCACAGCCCTCACCCCCCTCAGGTGTTTTGACATTTTAAGTGAATTTAAACACGGCGGTCCTCCACTGCAACCCGACACCGCAGCAGTCTCCATGCCGACAGCCGCACCAGCGCTTGTCTCCCAGAACCAGCCCTGACATTTTGTCCTCTTCTCAGCACGAAGCAAGCGCGCGCGTGCATGTGTGTGTGTGTATCTTGATGCGCGCCTGTCCGAGAACCGCTGTGCTGCAGAGCTTCTTTCCACCCACCTCCTCCTTTTAGATAATGTTAGCAACACACACACACACACACACACACGTGGCACATGCACACACTCAGGTGTCAAACCGCAAAGGAAAGTCTATGTGGGCTGGAGAGAGAGATTGGCAGAGTGAGAGAGGAAACCATACCAGATATGTCTTCCAGCGAAGCTCAAACCACAGAAATGCACTTATTTAGCCTTAAAAAAAAAAACATCCAGAGAGGATACTGCACCTGCTGTAACCAACCTCCAGTGAAAGCAGTAACACTCATTTGACTCCAGGCAGTTATTGCACCTATGGGTGCTCCGACTTGCCTGTTAGAAAGCATCGCTATAGAACAAATGATTGCATTGTTGAGTTTGGCCTTGTTGTAAAAGTAAAAATTCTATATATAAAAACAAATGTATCGCTATCGTAACAATAGCACTGTGCAAAGATAAAATAATGAGATGGATACGAACTCATGCAGCATCACCTATTGTGTCAGGTAACCTTTCTCTTCCCTCACTGAGATGCTACATAATTAGATTATATTTAGATTGGATCACAGTTCCATTACACTCCATTGTTGTGATGTAATTGCCTATAATAACTGTAATCACAAGCATTCTGATGAGGGCTGATACCCAAAAGTAGCAGTTCAATATGAAAGGTTAACTAAGAAAGCTGCCCTCCACAGATATTATAACTCGAGCGGCGCTCTCTCTCTCTCTCTCTCTCATCAGAGCCGCTCGGTGTTCGGAGCAGACGCCTCGCCGGGCGAAGAAAGAGAGCGACGGACCGTTTTCATCTGCAATTTTACAAGTCGACGAATGCACCGTTTGCCGCGGCGACCTTTCACCTATTGAGATGTATGAAAAAGAAAAGCCATTGCAAAAGTTATAAAGCAACAAGAAAGAAACGTCTGGCGTCTCAACTTGAAAGAAAATATTTATATAATAAATAATAAAAAGGTCTCTGATGTCATTCTAAAGAAAATAACAAATATTAATGTGACCCATGAGATCTGTGAAATGCACGCGATCGGGTTTCTATGAGGCACCAAACTTTCATTCAAGCGTGTTCTGGTGCTTGAAACAACTATTCGAGTCTTCATTCACGTGGGACGTCTTCGCAGGAAGTCCTCTTCACCTCTGACACAATTTTTTCCGCCTCCTCTCTTTCACCCTGACACCATCACTCCTCTGTAGGTTTCAGACGCCGGCCTGAACGGTTTGTCAATGAAGCGCTGTTTTGAAGGGCTGTTTATTGTGTTGCGTCTGCCGTACAAAGGCTCTCCATGTGATGTCTACGCGCCGGCAATGGATAACGAGGCGGCCAATTAAGCGCTCTTCCACTTTAGCGCGCTGTCGGTGCTGAAGATTTTGGGGCGAAATTTTTGGGCCCATTATATCTTCCAACACGCTCTAATGGGTTGGGATTTAGGGTGAAATTGCTGCATCAAACTTCCAGGTGCTGTAAAGTTGTCCGGGACGCTGAAAAGCTTAATTGGCTCCAACAATTTGCTTGCATTCGCTTCTAGTCCGTCTTGACCTTTGGCCTCTTTGCCTTCCCATCTTTAAACCACATGTGTCACGCGTGCTTTAAACCCCCACCTCAAGTTTCCTCTGTCAGAATTACTGCTGGAGGAAGTCTTCACACAAGATAAGCCTGTCAGACCCGTGGCTGGTTAATATTATGATTAAATGACTGATAAAAAACCGGTGACCCGAGCGCTGCATGTCAGCCCGTTTGCAGCGGAGCGAAAATGTAAATGTGCAAACGAAAAAGCCGAGCTTACTCCACAGACTCTGAGGTGGAAACGCTGTAGGAGGCAGTTAACGCACCATCCTCTGTGTTTGTGTGAGCGAGAGAGAGAGAGAGAGAGAGAGACTGTATGTGTGGTCGTCAGACTTTAGCAGAGAAGCAGAGCTTAATAATGTGTGAGTTCTCTTTGATAGACAGGCTGGAGAGGGCTCGGAGACAGCAGCACAGGGCCTGCCTGTTGATTGGGCTTGTGCATGTGCGTGTGTGTGTGTGCATGTGTGTGTGCGTGCGCTGTGATGTCTTCAAGGATCAACAACCAGGCCCTGAGAAACCTCGACAAACTGGACAGAAACCTCCCTGCAGAAATTCTGCCCGCGCAACAAAGAAATGCTCGGATGGGCAATTACCATTAAAAAGGAAGACTGCTGGAAGGGAATTGAGCCGGCATCTAAGTCTGCTTAAAATTGCAAATTGGGCCGGGGCCTTTTGAATGCAGTATCAAGTCTGACACCTAATTATTGTGTACTTTACATCTATTTATTTGCGGGTGTGAGCTTGGCAGAGAAGCCGATCTTAATCTTGCCAGGCCTGGTATTCATGTGAGGTGTGCATGTGTGTGTGTGTGTGTGTGTGTGAGAAAGAAAGAGAGAGAGAACGGAGAAAAAGCGAGTCTGCATTTGTACACATTCTCATTACGCCTCATTCTGGATACAATACACCGCGCAGGCAGGAAGTCAAACTGGGCACTTCCTGTGATTTAGCCAATCAGACACTTCCGTTTCGGGACTTCCCTCTGTGTGTGTTTGTGTTGTTTTTTTTTTGTGTGTGTGTGTGTGTGTTGCATCCTGCTGGGGCGGGTTAGCCAGATCCATAGGGAGGGCCGCTATAAAAACATCAAACGCGGCAGTGACAGACAAACAGTCGACGTTATGGGAGAGAGGAGACGGGAATCAGAGGAAATCAAAGCGTCGCCGAGTAACCCTGAGACGGCAGCAGCAACCTCACGCTCCTCCGACGCTAACACACCTCTATGAGCCCCTGATTCTGTTTGTACGTGTGTGTGTGTGTGTCTGTGTGTGTGTGTTCGCTACTTGGCTGTCAGCTCTCAGGCACCCTGATATGAAGAGGTCGGCTGGTATTTTCGCAGACAGGCTATCTGAGTTTAGCTGTTTGAGATGACCTGGATAAAGGCATCACCTTCACACCTCTGTGTAGGTGTGTGTGTGTGTGTGTGTGTGTGTGTGTGTGGATTATGTATGCAAAGATGTTTTCTATGCATGGACGAGTGGGAGTTTGCTTGCGAGGTCGAGCCCACTGTGCATGCAGTGTGTGTGTGTTCCCTTTCAATATATAACGTCTGTGTGCCCACACATGCATATGTACTGTAAGTATATACCGTCTCTCTCCCTCTGTGTGTGTGTGTGTGTGTGTGTGTGTGTGTGCAGTCCTCCCACCTAAGGGGCTTGAGGGCTGATATTAATGAAGCATTTCTCTCTGTGGAGCTCTGTCAGTACAACAACCCCCTGACGTGATTAATAACTGCCTTGCTTCTGTATGTGTGTGTGTGTGTGTGTGTTTGAGAGTTACAGCACACATGCTTACAAGGCTTGCATAAATGTATGTGCAGCACATGGTGCAAGTACGTGTGTGTGAGAGTGCATGCGTGAGGTTGCATGCGTGTGTGTGTGTGTACGTGCAGAAGCCTATGGAAAAACCCAGCTGACGTTAATGAGAGCGCTGCATTAGCTCTTCCTGTTTATGGGACGACAGTCGGGCGGCCGTGCAGCCACTCTGCACTCTGCCTGTCAGTGAAGTCTGTATCGGTGTTGTCTTTCACTACACAGCACCACAACGCTGAAAACGCCCTGTTCAGACGAGGGGGAAATGCTTTAATGTAACCACGACACCGACGCCAAGCAAAACAAACGGGGCGAGGTTAAGGCGCCGTGTGAGTGTGTGCATCTGTATTGTTAAGTGTGTCTAATAATGTGTTGTACAGTAAGTAGGTGCCTGTATAGTGTTGTAACTGTATGTGTGTGTGTGTGTATAG
>OMLF01035314.1:11295-31790 GCA_900302615.1 Holocentrus rufus
AATGCTCTAAAATAGACCACCTCTCAGTTCTGCAGTACCTACTTCTACTCCCAAGGGGTCTCTCTACCCACGCCTGCCTGCGCAATACAGGCTTACACTGGCTGAGGAGGTGTGCATGTGTCTATACCGATGTATGCAGTTGTTTGTGCACGGGGAGAGTGGCAACAATAAGCTTTGGTGAAAAAAGATAATGAGAAGCGAATGGAGAATGAGGCGGTGAAGGCGGCAGTGGAAAGATAGGAGGAATGAATGGGACATGGCAGATGGACGGAGAGGCATGGGGGACAGGCAGGCTGAGTGTGTGATACTGTGAGGTTTCAGTGCAATGTATGAGTCACTGTCATTCATATGCTGCACGTACAGCTCTGTGGCTGTTCATCTGGGTGGGAACCGACTCCAGAGGAGAGCGACAGACAGCAAACAGAACAGCTGAATTGTCATCGGATGCTTCTTCATTGTGGCATCGCCAATATATGCTGATGTTTATTGATTGATTGTTACTTTCCAGCTGTTTAATGCTGATAATAATCCCTCAATCAATCATACTGAAATGGACCGAAAAGTCTGGAATTAGAGGGACAAGCAACACCACATATGTTTTTTGTTGTTGTTGCACAAGTCATCAGGGGTTTGAATCCCAATTCTGACAAGCAGTTTTGATTCAGAGTTGGCAGTTCAGTCGTGTGTATTGCTTTGGCAGCATTGGTTTCTTTCTTGTCTTGCCAGTAACTTGCAATGCCAGCACTGGTGGTGTGAGAAAAATGAGTGTGTATTCACTAGCATGTGTATGTAAAGACACTTTTTACACGGCATTGAGAATTGCCAGGTAACACTCTTTGAGATTAGCGCTCTGCAAAGCCAGTGCAGCAATTATAGCGTGCCGCTCTCAAGCACCCGTTTTAAGATCGGTGCTCTGCAGCAATCACTGAATTAGAGATGGAGCGACAGATGCTGCTGAAAGGAGAGAGAGCCACAGAAGGTAGGGAAAACAGAAACAGAAATCCATGTGCAGATACAGAGAAAAGGCGATCGTAATGATGGTAGAGAGAAATAAAAATGGTGGGAGGCGGCAGTCGTTTCTTTAGTGAGATGAATCAATCCTGGGCTGTGTATGCTCCCCTCCTACTGCTGCTGTGGCTGCCTTTTCTCCTTCCTAATCCTTCCGAAATCTCTATCCTCCTCTAACTTTCTTCCCCGAATCACATTGTGGCTGGGAAGTGCGGTCCGAAACTTAATCCCAAGAAGAATTTCTTTGATTGTCCTGCTCGCGGTTCATAATGAATATCGATGGGAGAGATGTTATTCTCCCCCTACTGGCTGCTGTTAGTAAACGCAACTAGGACACACGGGAGGGGAAGGTTCTCTCCAAACGAATTTGTTACTGCTCATTCTTTCCTCCTTCTCCTCAGTCATGATGTCCTCTCTCCACCCTCCTCCTCCTCCTCTATCTCTCTTTCCCTCATCCCTTTCTTTCTCTCTTTCATTCTTTCCTTCTTTCTTTCATTGTTCTTCCTTCCCTTGCTCTGCTCTCACAATCCTTCATCCATCGTTCATTACCCAATTCTCTCTTTTCTTCCTTCTTTCCCGCCTAATTCTTTTTTCTTTGTTCTTTCCTTTGCTCTTTTCCTTCCTGCATCTTTCCTCCCCATTTTCCTATTTCTTTCTTAACCTGTGCTCCTTCTTTCCTCCCGTCCTTTTCAATTCTTCCATATTTTTCCTTTCCTTCCTTCCCAATTACTACCTGCCTTCTTCGCTGCTTCAACCGCACGTTTTCCTCTTCATTCTGTCTCGGGTGCCTCTTTGTTCCCCTCATCCCTGAACTCCTCTTTGCCCCACTGTCCCTTATTCTCTTCATCCCTTCTTTCATTCTGTTCACCTCTCACTCCCTCTCTTTCCTCCATCCCTCTCCATTTCCCAGAAACATGATGACTTTATTGCTAGAAGATTAATAGTGGGGCATTGTGAATGAGGCCATGCCATCCATTACCACATTTGATGATTATTTTTGCCACAATTCTACGGCTGGAACAGGAAGAATTCTCTCTCTCTCTCTCTGTCTCTCTTTCACTCTCTCACACACACTAATTTGCAAAGGACGGTCTATAGAGGGGAGAGTAAGTGCTAAAACGTCTGTGTGTACAGTATGCAAATGCATGTGTATTCTTTCTTCGACAAACACGAGTGAGTGACAATAACCTCATCATCAACCAAAAAATAACTGCAGGATCAACAAATAACAAGACGCCTCCCCCACCCCCTCTTCATTTTGCATACATACCCAGGGAATTGGAAAGCGCCATATCTGAACAAACCAAAGACGGACAAGGGGCAGAAAATTATGGAACCGATGAAGGCAGTATATGACTCCCTGTGGGTTTGACTTGAGCCAAAATGGATGCACGGAAAAAAAAATGGATAGGCTGTTGTGCGAGCTACACCGCAGTATCAGAAAATCTTGATTCCTGGGTGTCCTGCTTGTTTGTTTGCATCTGTTTACTCTCAGATCCTCCTTGGAGAAATAAGTCATTCTGAGTGAATGAGTGAAACTTCTCCCTTCTCGCTTCTCCCCACCCCCCTCCAGCCGAAGCCTGCTCTGCATGAGAATGGGGAGATAGATTAAACAGCTGGGCCTGTCTCTTTTCCCACACCACCATTATCACACTCCCTCCGTTCCCTAGACTTTTCCCTTCTCTTGATTTTAGAGATGGCAAAACAATGCTATCGGACCTGGCGCTCCACAAAATCTGATATACGAGAGAGGAGAAACAAACTAGTGAGTTGCTCGCTGCTGTTGTGGCACATAACTTTAATCTTGAATAGTTAACTTAAAAAGGGGTGCCAGAGGCTATGTTTATATGCAGACTAATATCCCCTTAATATCCAGGTTCCTGGAGTATCCTGTTGCATGTAAATAGCATATCTTATTGACAATAACCAGTGGAAACTCTCTTCCAAGGAACACAGATAAGGTACCTGATATATTATTCTGCTATTATTCTGCGTACTGATGCACGTAAACACGTTATTTTTCGTTTACATGGTTTGCTTTTTTTTTTTTTGGGACAAAATTCACTTATTTGGTCAATACATGGAAACAAGCCTGGGTAGCTCCAGGTCCTCAGGACAAAACTGAATTATGTCTATAATGAGAGACATTAACATGCTTGGTTCTTTGGATGACATAAGGCAGTGTAGTAGCAATTTAGCTGTGGTATTTGTTGAAGTTGTAATTAGCTTACTTCACTATATAAATCATTAGACAGGACAAAGACAGGCAGAAATTCAGCGTATTCACAAATTCAGGGATATTTAAGAGTGGTTTATTAAAGCTACATATATAAAGAGAACTATCTGGCCACTATCCAGAATACTGTGGACATGTAAACACAGTTAACATGATGAAATACAGTGACAATCACAGCCCAGCCGTCCCTGTATCAATCATTTAGTCATATGGTCTTTAGATGGGGCTGGGTTCCCAGTGAATATGCCTGCGGCTCTCGAGCCTCAGAGGATTAGATTATCCATCCAGAAACCGTGATGGCATCCCAGCTTAGATTTCTATACTGCCACACCTGCAGATGAAGAAGCTGTCTGCTCTGCCCATGCGCCTCGGATTGGGCGCCTCGAGCACTAGGTTGGATTCACGGCATTGATGGGACCCGTCCAGGCTGGGCATCACAGCTGCTCTGCCAGGGGCAGGGCAAGGGCACAGTGATTGACTGGCACCTTGGGGAGACACAAAGCCAGGCAGAGGACGGACAAGAGACTGGCGTGGCATGCCGGGGGTGTAGAGTGTCTGTTTCTGTGTCTGGGAGTTGGACTTTAGTGGGCAATAGAGGCCGTGCTCTTACTATGCAGCATATGAGTCAGACCCTATTCTGCCTCTGTCTCCTTTTGTGTGCTGTATATGTGTGTGTCTCTGGAAGTGCATGAGCATGTGTGTGTGTGTGTGTGAAACAAGACAGAGATTGTCCAAGGAGCCAATTGTATATCATGTAGCTCTGCAGGCAGCCAGATGACCTTGTACAGGACACCCACATCGGAAATCCATCCACAAGAATGGAGATTACATTGGAGACGATTGGCCACCGGCCACCCCGCTCTCCCTCGTCTCTCTCTCGCTCCCTCTTTCACTTTCTCACTCTCTCTCTCTGTCAAGCCAGCCTAATTCTGTTTTTCATTAGGTAACTTTAGATGGATTGCTCTCATATCCACTGGGTGTTTTCAAGAGTGGATGGAGGAGAGGAGGCGTCCCCTCCATGCAACCGTGTGCTACTAAATGCTTCTCCCATTTTAACTCTTTTAGGACAAAAACTGCTGGCAAATTGTGTCAGAAAAAAAAAAAAAGCGGTTTACCTGCCAACCACCTTCCTTTGTTCAGTGTAAATACATCGCCCACCGCTCATGTGGGTATGCATTTGAAACAGATCATATCTCCCCGTTAACTGCTCACTCATCTTTCATCTCTGCAGCAGTTATCAATCCAACAGCTCTCATTCCCTTTCTCTCTCTGCTTCAACAGTATCCTTACCACCTTTCATCTCGGCCACGGCGGATTTGTGCGAGGGTGGCAGCCTGAGTGAGAAAGCCCCCTGCTCATTTGGAAATCAAAGTTGTCACTTCTCTAATTACCTGAAGCAATCTATTCATTCTCCTGCTCTGCACTACCTCTCTCTCTCTCTCTCTCTCTCTCTCTCCCCCCCCTCCTTATCGTTACTTTCCTGTCTATTCCTCTGTTCTCTCTCTGTGTCATCCCATAGCCACAGGCTTATAATTGGAGATACGTTCCAACTGTGCAGGATCCAATCAGAACAAGTCACAGAGCACCAGAGGCCCAATAAGAGCCCACAAAATGAGGGGGAATTGTCATCGGTGACAAATGACTGAACAGGCTCACTAACTCATTCTTACTTTTTTTTTTGCCATACTTTCATCCTATTTATTACCGTCATTCATAATGACTATAATAAAAATGCAACCCAAGGTCAGTCAGTGATCTGGAATCAATATTAAAACTTGATTATTGCTTAGAGCCTAAGTATGTGTTCAAATCTATGGTCTGTTTGCTCTGAATCAGGGGAGAACTTGTGGGTTTGTTGTATTTACATGATTGGTTCAGTGGGTGAAATTTCAGGCAAACCATAATTTATCACAATAGCCACATGAGAGCAGTCATTTCCTTCACTGGTCAGACGTTTGGTGTTGAAAAAGACTTTCTTTGGGGTTAACCATCTTGGGGTATGAGACAGACCATGATCTCACTTCCAATGTGAAAATGAACAGAGAAACCACTATCTCAAGGCCAAGGACCAATTATTTTGGACTTTGTTCTCGCAAACCAACCACACTACAGATGAAACCGCTCCAGGCTCTGAAATAACTACTCTAAACGAACTAGGTGTGAAACCGACATTGCGAGCCCGAGAAACAGCGGTACAAGGCAATCAGACAAAGCCTGTCTTCATCATTGATCCACTATCATTGCCCCCATGGTCCCGCTGAGCAGACCAGTTTTTGTTTCACGCTTCTAACTTGCCTTCCAAGTCTGACATGAGGCTGTGACTGTGGTCTGCGCATCGCCCATCTTTTGTTTTCTGCTCAGTAGACCATCACCGTCACATCGGGTCGCTCCAATACCTCTCGCCTGTAGGCCTCGGCCAGTGAAGTGAGTAGGGCTCAATTCCAGTCCAGCAAAGGTCCATATGCCTCCAACCATTTTCCTGATGCACCCTCTCAGCCTGCTCCTCTCCCCTACCCCTGGCATTTTAACTGGCACTGGTGAGCGTTTTCATGTGGTTTTTGCCAGAGGGAAGAGGAAAGACGATCTTCTGGGCTGCCTCCACCCCACAACTTCCCCTCTCTGCAAAGCTCTTTCTCCATTTTCTTTAACAATTCTCTGTCGGTTTTCGTTCTCTTTGAGCATGACGAGCGCAAAGACAAAGACATCTGGAAGTAGTGGAGGCATAAAGAAAAGAAAGGAGAGGAGGTGGGAGGAAGGAAAGACCGATGCAGAGAGCCTTTGCCGTCCCCTTTTCCCCAATTGCTTATCCAAGGGGTAAGAGCACCTTAACAGCACTGTTTGAAGGGCCATCACTGACCTCTCTGGCACAAAGACCCTTCTCTTTTTCCTCTTTGGTTCCAAGTCTCCCTCACTTTTTGTTCTCTCTCTGCCCCCTTTTTCTTCTCTCTAATGGTCAGTGTTCATTCTGCACTGCTTGTCATCTAAATGCCTGGCAGGCCCTAGAAAACAGGGAACGACAATGGCCACTTTGCTGTACTTCACCTCCATTCTACCTCTCTTTCTTGTCTGTGTTTGTTGTCCGCATTTCTCTTTTCAGTTGGATCCACTGCTGTGTTCGATTTCCCTGTATTACTGTAAGTGGAATGTGCTAAAAAATGAGCATCTTGAATGTATTTCATATTCCAGTAATTTGTTAGTATTTTTTTGTACAGTGCTTTGTGTGTGTGTGTATGTGTGTGTGTGGCAGCATACTGTACAGGGTATATGTAATCTCCCCTGCTGTGATGCGATCCAATTTGTGCAGCGCTTATTATTCAGTAACATGCAAAGCCTCATCCATCAGAGGGGTGACAGCAGCTAGCTTCCAGCATGCATACTGTATCTTGCGCTCCTTCTCTTTCCTCCATTGCTCTCTCTCTCTCTCTCTCTCTCTCTTTGTCTATCTATCTACCTCTCTCTATTTCTCCATCTCGCTCTCTTCATTCATCTTATCCGCCAATCCATCATTCTCCAGCAATGCATCCCCTGCACTCAACGATGGAGTGCTATTGCTTTTCCTCTCCTCTGTCGTCCTTGCTCTCAGACCTTCCATCTATGCATTACTTCTGCCCCCACTCCCCCCCTACTCACCCGAACTTTACTCAATTCCAGCCCAGCCGGAAACTAAAGCAAAATGACAGCTTTATAGTTGATGTGCCGACTGTAAATACTGTCGAATGAGAAAGAGGCAGAAGAGAGAGAGAAAAATAGAGTGAGAAAGAAAGACGGCGCGCTGCGCACTCTCATTGGTCATAATAATGCAGTTATGAGGCAACAAAATATGGTAATCACAGCCAATAGACTGCGATGAAGGCAATATAAGTATGATTGTAAAATGCATAATGATTATCTAAAGCTCAGGAGGCACTGCTGTGAGGTCTAAATGCCAAGTGTGGTGTAATCCCATGGCAAATGGGCGGATTGTTCGAGAAGCTCTTTTCCAGGCCGTAATGTCCTAATTTACTGCGGTGAATTACTGTAATCACAAAAGAGTTAATCTGAAGTGCTTTACGAAGATGGAAGATGACGAGTAGATGGGGGCTGTAAAATGGAGCACAAAGACATATAGGAAGACAATAGAGGAGAGAGCGAGCAAAGGGAGATAAGGTAGGCACACATGCAAGAACATGCCAGCGAACAGCACGCACACACACATACGTGCACATACACACACAGTGACAATCCTCCCCTCCCTCCCTTCTCTCCTTGGTGACAATTTCTCCCTTGAAGCTCTTTCTCCCAGTCTGAATCTTTGGAAGCGGTGGATGCTGGAAGGGAGGCTGGCTCCTAATAAGAGGGGGATTAATACTGTAGCAGGACCCCACCAGCTAAAATCTGACCTCGCTTTCGAGCGTCTGAGCACCATGTTCAGCTGTGGGGTGGGGCACTGAAGAAAGGAGATCTGAGAGAATGGAGGGAGAAATGTGGCAGGGAGAAAGGCTGCCGGCGGAAATTTAGAAAACAGAGGAAAACCGAAGAGTTACAGGATGCGGATCATTGGGTTGACCAATGCCTTTTGAAGCTTTTAAAGGTCAATACCAGTACTGATGTTTTTTGGACTGAAGCTGCCAATACTTAATGGCTGATTGGTAGTGACACAACCTGTACTCACTTGATTAAAGGTTTTACATTTCCAATTAAAGCTGTCCGATATGGACAGAATCGATAATATCTTTGACTGAATGCCCCAATATTGATATCGAGGTAATGTTATCGTGATTGTTGCCTTTTCTTAAGATATTTACATGCAAGAGAATTTTGACAAATAATCATTAGTAATGTAGATAGATGGAGGGAGGGATGGATGGATAGACAGACAGACAGATAGACTTTACTGATCCCAAATTGTGAAATCCTTGATATGGATATGATGACCAAGCAGGAATAGGCAAATAATAGAACAGACAGAGCAGTCTAATAAGTTGAGAAAATGATGTCCCTTTACAGCATTTAAAACTAGGAAAAGACAACACTTATCATGATATTACGATATCTAAAATCCCAGATGATATCTAGTCTCATATCATGATATCAATACAGTATCACTATATATCGCCTAGCCCAGTTTATAATCCTCTAGGGAAACTCAAAGTTCCTCAACAGAAAATACACAAAGTTTTCATTGGTATAGCGCAAACTTATGAAAACTTAGCATCAGAGATAAAGACCAAATCACAAACATGAGGATCTTGCAGATTTGCACTGTCAGAGAGCAGATCAGTGCAGACTGAGATGAAGCCTTGCTGATTAACCACTTAGCTGCACGAAAACCTGCCACCTTTACCTCGGCAGACAACAAGTAAATAAAGGGAATCAGGTGTGAAATGGTGCAATAGCGGTCCGTATGGTGCTGCCGTTAACATCTGTCTGTCTCTCTGTGGCCATGCTGAGGCGCTCAGGGTGACACTGTGATGTTTTTATTCAGCCATGTTGGGGAGTGGGGAGGCGGGGCCAATAACTGGGGCTGCAGGGCCCACTGGGGACACCTGACACACTGGATTAGCTGGCCGAGCAACTCCTCTGACACTTTTTGTCTGCTCTCTGTCCATCATATGCACATCTACACACACACACACATCCCCACAGCATGACTGTACACACACTTGTGCCCGCACACACAAGCACAATGTCATGCACTCAAATAGATGCACACACGCTCACAAATGGGAAGGCAGACCCAGACCGAAAGCACACACACACATGCACACACGTGCACGCAGACTCCCCAGGGACCACAAACATCACTTCGTGGGACATCAGGGGATGTGTTGCTTTGGCGTCGAATGCGCCTGACCCGTGACAACCATGTTTTCTGTCAACATCTTGTCTCTCCAAATCATCACCTCGCAGCAGCTTTCTGTTTATAAGCCTGCTGCTGGCGAGCCCAGGCTTTAACAGGTGCTCCGTGTGAAGAGCAATGAAAACACTTCCAGTTTCAAGGCAATTCTTACTCTGCAGGCATACATATGTGTGTCTATGTGTTTGGAATAAAGAGCGATGTAACGTTAGTGCAGTGGTTCCCACCTACGAATCCACAGCCCTCCTGGTTCTCACTCTTTCACAAGCCATCTAATAGGGACTGATTTATACCTCGGATGCCGCAGTGAATGTAATGAACTACCTGGTAAGGTAGGAACCCTGCGGCATTAATGGTTCTGAGGACTGGAGTTGGGAACCACAGCCTTTAGTGAATTCTCCCCTCACTGTCTTTTCGTACTCGATGACAGCTTTACATCCTTCCCTTTTGTCTGCGCTCTCCCCTCCCCTCCTCCTCTGGGAAGGTTTACATTTTTTGGTCCACAGTCTATGAGTTGCGAAAAGTCCCACTTGTGGCTCCCTATATGCACAAAGCACAAGACAAGGTTGAGAACTGTAATGGCTTCCCAAGGAGACTGTCTGATGTGGGTCACAAGGATCCCTTTGGGAAAAAAAGTCATTTTACAGAAAACTGCACTTCCTTGTTTTGTGGAAAGAGCCAGTCAAATCTGACACCTGTAGCACCATCTCTGAAGACCCCTTCCCACGATTTTCTTCTAAATCTTGCTACTTTGACATCATGAGATGTTGACAGCATTCTAGCGGAGAGCTGTGACTACAAATTACAATGGGTGCATGTTACATAACATCAGCATTGAGAAAATTAAAAGGGTCTGAATGTGTTTCCTGCCCTGTGGGTAACTTGTCTGAAGTGTTTTGTCCCATTTAAGAGCGTGATAGAACCTTTGAATCTTCAATCTGGGTCACAGGAACTTATGCTGGCAAGGGAGGTCCCACTTTTCTTACTCTTCCATACAAATTGTAACTTTGCTCTCTTTTTACAATCCCCTCCTTCATCCCTCACTCCCATTCTACCCTGTGTATTCCTCCGCCCCGTTGTGCCTCTGTCTCGTCAGAGGTTTTGATTTCGTAATGTGCAACATCTCCATTTCCCTGGGACGCTGCCCCATCAAATGATGACAACAATACCGGGAGCCTTCAAAAAGCGGGTGCTGTGTATCTAGCTCTAGTGTATCCAGCTCACATATGAATAAAGGATATTCTGCACATCAACCAACCACGCCCACATCCATCTCCTCCCCTTGCACCGTGCAACCTCCAAAAACTTCACACAGGCTCCATCCATGTGAGTGCGCGCCAGCAAACAAGAAATGCATTAAGTAAATTAACAGACAGCGACAAAAAACTCTCTTGAATTCTTGATCAGCAGAGGAGAGGAAGGGGATGTTTGACTGATGAAGTCAACAACAGTGCCAGGAAGGTTGGAAGGCAGGAGGAATAAAAAGAATAGAATATAGGCCCTGGAATCATGTCTCTCGATGAAAGAAAACATGGATTTGGATGATGACACACACTTGCCAGTGTTAACAGGCTGCTCTGCTGTTTTGCCAAACCGTTATCATTATTTTCGGTTGGAGGCTCCTGTTTCGAACATATGCTGCCGCGAAAAGGGCCCCATTTCCATCACAATAAAAAGTGGAAAGAGTGAACTGTCACAGGGCGCTTGCCATTCCAGATGTGATGCATGCCCCTTGGTCTGTCTGATGGATGAGTGGGAGAATATGGTTTTCTCAATGCCAGAACAAAGCCACAAAGTATGGGATCACTGCTGTGACACAGAATGTCACTGTCGCTGTCCCATTGGTCTATATGTCAACTGGACTGAATATCTTAGTCACATTAGTGGCACTCTTTTTTTAAATATGAGGGAAAGTTAGATAATAGGAACTACAGTATAACCGCTTAACATATGTGTTCAGTAGTTATACTGTAGTTCCTACTAGTATATACTGTAGTAGTTATAGTTCCCAAAAATTCCAAGGCGTGTATGTTGAATACACATGATACACTGTATAAATAAGACAGCTTCGGGGTTGCTGTAAGGTTCATTTATTTTCACTTTGATGGAGCTAGGCTAATGATTCCTGTCGACTTCAAGTCTTTATGCTAAGCTAACACGAAATGCCACCCACAAGAACTGAACCAGTGGATGTACAGAGATGAAAATAGCATCGCACATCTTGTCTTAGTCGGAAAAAGGCCCAGAAAGTTGGAGTACTCCTTTAAAACGATGATATATGGGCCACAGTTTGAGATAAAGGAGATAAAAAGTAAATTGTTGGCTTCTGCTGGGATAGAGATGAACAAGTAGGGCAATAATTAATACAGAATGTAGAAGTAGGAGAAAATTAATGTGGAGGGACAGAAGAGTGCAAAAAAAAATATTATTGGGCATAATTGTTGGTACATTTATCCATCTACATTGCTCCAGAATGTCATGCACGTATTGTAGCCTTAAGGCGCAAACAGAGCCTTCGTTTCCTATGCTTATTCCATCTAATTATTACTTTTTCATATGATAGTTAATGCCTTGTGCTGACAGCCACTATGAGCCGCTGCCTCATTATAGTTTTAGCTTGGTGTTTACTATGTGCAATCTCATGGCGGGAACAGAAAATGTCTTCCTTTGAAAAAACACATTGAAGAAATTATGAACAAAGGGGCGATACAATGGAGAGAGACATTAAGTGAGAGCTTCTGCATGGCTTAAAATAGCCTCATAATTCATGCTTAATTAGAATATCATGATTATGGTTAAACAACAAGGAGGGGAACTAGCTCACTCCTGGCACTGACTCATGGTGGTGTTTGCCCTCATTTGTAGTCTCTATGTGTCAGGAAGAAATACAGCATGGATCTGAGTCTTGGCGTGTACTTGTCTTTTTTTTTTTTAATGTCTTCACACATGTGCCTGTGTGTGAATGTGTTCAGAAGATGTGTAATCACTGCTTCTCGGAGCTGAGGTTATGACGTGAAGAACGCTCCCCTTGTATCCTGCCTCTAACCAAAATCTATACCTGTCATATTCACATTATGCTGGCCCAAATACAACCCTAGCTTCACAGTGCCAGGAGCTACAGTTGTAGACTCCCACTGCAGAGAATTGCATCCTTTTAGATGGGAGACTGCTTGCCTGAGGACCTTTTCTTGGCTCTCTCTGCCTCTTGGTCCAAAACATGACTTAATCACCTAGAATAATGCAAGCATGCTCTAAATATAAATGCCATGATAAATAAGCCATGGTCTTCACAGAATGCCACTGATATTACATTCAGTGGAACATGGGGATTTGAATTAATGCATAATCATCTTGGATTCCGTAGTTCCCTTTGTTTTATTTCACAGCCCTCTCTTTTCATTCTCTCTCTACTGTATTACCCCAGTGCATCTCAGGACAGAGCTCTGCGATCCTTGAAGACCCCAACCCACCACAGACTGCCCACCCAACCCCACATCCCCCCATCCCGCAATCCCCGAATGCGGCTCCCTGCTCCTACCTGAGGGGAAACGTTCAATGACGGGCTGGTTGTCCACCTGTAGCGTGGCGTTGCCACCGCTGCGCGTGAATCGCACCACGTGATATTTGCCGTCGCTCACCATCACCGCGCTCTCCTCAATGGTGATGTCGTCCGTTCCCACGTTGAAGATCACACCGACTTTTCCCCGTTCCTAAGGATGGAGGACATTGTTAGCAGAGTGTAGCTACACACAGAAAAATACATACAATTTACATTTGCACGACGGATATTCCAGTGTCTGAGTTCCCATGAATGCAGCATTAGCCATCTAGCAGCAGGGCAGTGTAGATGTAAACAAGAGAATTATATGTATTATAGTAAAACCGCTTGTATGAACATTTTAAGCAAAATTCTGCGAGTCATCAATATGTAATTCGTTGTATTTGTTACTCTGCGAACAATTTTAGAACTGCCTCAGACCATAACACACAAGTCATAAAGGTCTCCCAAAATTATCCAACTTTATCCAATAAATATTATATTAGAACAACAATCATTTATAAAATGATTAAAAAATGTAAAATTGATAATACATTTTAAAATTATCATTAATTAGTAAGACTTTATCATCAATAAATCATCATCATAAAAAGAATTAAATTAATAACACATAAAAATTGTCCTGGTACCAGCTGACAGTAGATTTCAAGTCAGGCTGCATCGTGGTACATAACTTAACTGTGGCAGTTATATCACACGGTTATGCCACTAACAGGTCTGTGGCTACATACAGGATTCACAATAGGTTTCCAAGCAGTTGTGCCAATGGCCTATTTACCAGCTACATGGAAAATGTGCCTTTTCTAATGTCTACCTCTCAAACTGTCGCTTGGATTTCAGCATTAGCGAGCATTAGCTTTCCTTGTATAGAGAAAAGGAAGCATGCTGGAATGGTAGCATACTAATTACCGAATGCAGACACATGCCTGTCAATTGATCCTGACTCATGAATATATGCACATGGGTAAGAACAAAATTGGCTGTTACGCATGTTAGGAATCTGGCAGTAATTTTGGATGCACATTTATTCTGTGCACAAAATAAGAATATTCCTTTGCATATATTTGTAAATGATTGATGACTGATGATCTGAAAATGACCCCTCATCTGTCTCCATGATTGTAAAAAAACTAAAAATATGTAAATAATAAATAATGGATAAATGACCCAATGTGGTTATTACAAAGTTCTTTTAATACAGACGTGGAGTATTTTATACATTCTTCAAGTTTTTAAGGTCATTTGAAGAACTATTTGATCATGGTGATATAGAGAACCTTTCTAGAGACTTCTTAATAGCGCCACAAATTGTTACTCTGTTCTAATGAACCATATTCTGGCTCTATATTATCTGTTTTTGCTAGGAGTATACCATTTCATGCTTTCGCCCTTCAATGTGTCAGGGAAAGGGATGTATACGCGTGTGGGTGTCTGTGTGTGTGCGTGTGTGTTGGAATGCCTTACATGTGGCAATTAAATTGTCAACCCCGCAGCTACTGTTACACTGCTCTGCAGGATAATTAAATTTTAGTCATCAAATGAGGAGCTGTACACTTCATACCCATCCATGCTGATACACACAGCTAATCTGCTGCTGTATTGTCCTCCTATAGCAAGCTCACTTCAAATCAAATGATATTTCCTTTCAGTCGCATAATAGGCCCTTCCCCTCTGTTGTCTAATGACATACTAAAGCATTGCAACGGGCCCTCACACAAATCAGCCTGGTAAAGAAAGGACTACTTGTTGAGGACTCACCTTTAGTATTCATCAACCTCATGACCCCCTCCTCTATCCCATCTATTAGTGTTGACAGCCACCCACTGCTTTGAGTTTATTACAGTCAACCGCCTACTCTGCTCTCGTCTCCCTTCATCCCTCTCCTCTCCCTCTGTGGTTCCTGTCCTCAGTCCCAGGAAAGGTCAAAGTCATTTACAGAGTTACAGTCTGCCAGAGAGGGATAGAACGAGGGAGAGGGAGCAGAGGAAGAGGCAGAGTACATGCCAGAGAGCACCATTACAGGGAAATTCTCTGTCTTGCAGTAAATCCTCTGTTCCTCTGTGTTTTCCAAGGCTGTAACATGCCATAGCAGTAGCTGCCTTTCAATGTGACCTGCTGCCCGTACCACTGGCAGGAACCCGTCCTGGTCGACGCGAGAGGTCAACCTCATTTGCAGAAGGGGTCACGGATGCACGCTGCTATCTGCCCGCCACACACGTGCCTCCAAGACAACTTCATTGATTCCAATATCTCATTAACTATGTGCATTTATTTTGCCACCTTCCATATGCCAAATTATTCAGAGGTGAAAGTGTGGCTTTAGCCTGCAGCATTTTTCTCACATTATTCATGGCTGATTAAGTATTTAAAAAAGGAAAATAAAACACCCGAATGTTAACAGAACTTAAAGTAGCAAGTTAATTGAGTAAATAAGTGCAGAGGTTGTACAGTAAGTTAATGAGCGGTATAATCGCCACCAAATTTATGTGCATCCTAAACACTCTTTGCTGCAGTAAAAAGTGGTTATAGTAGTCAGTCAAGGCTACAATTTTGCCGTGCAGTGGTGATAGCAGCAATTAGGGTTTAAATTGAGTGCTCTCAAATGGCCATGTAAGTGGAAGTGTTGGTGGACATGATTAATGCTTAAGAGGGATCAACAAAGGATCAGATACAGTCAAACTGTCAGAATAATCAATGCACGTCATTACCATAAAAATACAGCACGAAACAAATGCAACTGAGACCATGCACTCTCTTTGATGCTTCCCTGTCTTGCATAAATATGAGAAACTAAGGCAGTAAGGGTGAAACCTATTGGACCTCCAAGCAGGTGACCTCATTCTGCAAGAACTTCTCCAACGCCGAAGTATTTCCACCTTCTTATGCCCTTAATCGATGCAAGTTACGGGCTGGCAGGGTTTCTGACTGATCTCTGCATGCCTGGCGAAATTCAGTATTGATTCCAAGACATGTATATGATTATTGCCAGAAACCAATCACCGAGGAGAACGTGAATGAGAACCGACTCGCAGCTTTGAGTCCTGATACCTTTGAGATGCTGCAGCGGGGAAAACAAAATGGAGAATGTGAGTGATATCCTTTTGATGTAGCGAGCCAGGATCATCACCATTACAGCCCACACACTAGGAAGCTTAGAATAATCATAACACCTATGCCTGGAGAATTAATTCAATTTGCCAGGGCAAAGTAGAATGAATCCATGCTATTACGTCTAAAAGGCAGAAGGGAGAGCGAATTTGAGTGATATTTACAGAGAGATTAGCATTTGTGTTCCGCAACATTAGGGTTCTTCTCCGTGCTGAGGGAATGTATCGAGCCCATTACGCCGGGAAGCCGCTGGGAACCAGTGCTTTTTTAAAGATGATTTCAGTGTTGCAGTAATGACATTTTAATGGCTATTTCCCTTAAGCGAAAATATCTCTGGAAACGGAAGGAAAAAGAAATAATCCCCGAATGACTGGGGGCAGTCAAGCCTGCAACACTGAAATGAAGGGAGTGGTAGGTAACTGACAATAAGCCCTAACTGCTCTTTAAACACCATAGCTTCTAAACTACTGCTAAGCAGCCCTTAATCTGCTTTGACTGTCGTCTAATGTCGAGAATAATAATGTTATGTTTTTGCTCTTTTATCCAGAGGGTACCTCATCCCAGTTTTCCTTCTGCGGGTCAATCAGCAATGCAGGCAATGTGGTCCGCCAAGAACTTGAGGGCTACGAGCTCTGCTGCATTTATGATGCATTTTCAGTTAACATCTGATCAACACCTCAAGGGGAGGTCAGGGCAACATCCCTTCCAGTTACTGAGTTCAGTCAAATAATCAAAGATCTTTGATGGTTTAAGTGCCAAGTCAACGTCCCAAGGCTGAGTGTAACAGATATGTTTGCAAATTGGAATGCAGAAGATTTAAACTGATCATCATTGGAGATTTCAAGAAAATTTGCGGTTGATACTGTCACACTGTGTCGAAACAACTTGGTCTCGCTCCAGACTTGTCCTGCTTAGACAGGACCCGTAGGCATCACAGGTAATTGGTGGAAGCAGCCTTGGGCGTCCGAATTTGATGCTCAGGGTTGCAGACCATGTGGACTCTATCAGGTTTAGTCAGAACTCTATCAGGTTTTGTCAGGACTCTATCAGGTTGAGTAAGGACTTAATCAGGTTTAGCCGTTGCCGACTAAACCCGATAGAGTTTCGATCCGCGTCCCTGAGCATCAACCGTTTAACCTCTGATGCCTAGGACTCCTTCCCAAGAGTCTGATTTGACGATTCAGGAGTGAGACCAGCCTGGCCTGTAGATTTTACATTTGGAGAACGTTCTGGAAACACACTTTCTCTCAAATGTCCTTGCACACATAAAGCACAAAACTGCTGTCTTTGCCAAATATTCATGATCTCAGAATAACAGAGAAGATGTTTCATGCACAGTAGAAACTGCTGATCAGCTTATCGCATAATGCTCCATAAGTTGATGAGAGAGCTTATTTGCCAGAAACTTTGCATATGCCTTTCATTAGCATCTCGCTACGTCCTTATTTTCAAAGATATGAAAACAACAACAAGAGAGCTGAGCGGCTTTTGAATTCTGTGCAGCATCCAGAGATGAGAGGTGCAGTTCTAGAATATAGAGAACATTTCCGTCTGAAATATTTCAACATGACCTTGTAGTATGTGAGAGCGTGTTGAGGTAAATGCTGCTGGCGAGGGTGGAATGTGAACGAGGAGCACCAGACCGAGGCTGCCGTCTGTAAGCCTGCATGTGTGTGTGTGTGTGTGTGTGTATCAGGGTTATCAGTCAGCCTCAGAGAGCTCTCGCTGATGACGCTGAACAGAGCAGAGAGAGGGAGGAGGCGGAGGAGGAGTAAGGGGGCAGGGAGAAACACTGCATGATAAAAAGACAGAGGGAACCTTGATGATCCTCTGGGGTCTCAAGGTGCTTTGAGATCAAAGCTCCTTTTGAAGATGTCAAGATCTGGTTCTCTCTCCACTGCACACACCAGTAAAGTCAATTAAGAAGGTAAAAGAAGACAAAGGGAGAATGTGAATACATTTTTGAAGGATTTGTTTTCCGGCTTCCTTGCACATGACAGCTTAATCGTGATGCTCTTCCTTTATAACACCACTAACAGCCCCTAACCTCTGCGCACGTCTTCTTGATCCAGCGGCAACGTCTCTCGCTGCGTTTCCCTCTTAAATCTGATACTTCACTCGCTGAAGTGCCAAACTGCTGAGCTAACAAGCCAATCACACTGGAAAAAAATGGAGATGTAACAGTTCCAAAATGCTGGGAGGATTCAGCAAGACTGGGCTGTAGATACCGTGCAGTTGCAATCAGTTTGGCGCTGAATTCACATGGAGTGTTTTGCTGCATCATGCTTCAAGAAACGGTACCGTCTGACCAGTTCAGGAATTCTGTGAAGCTGAGGATTTGGCTTGACAGGCATGATATTAAAAGTCCTGTGGGTGGTAGAAATGCAAACTATCCATCAGCTTCTCTCTCATTTCACCCAATAATGATCGATCACAGCCAGAATCTGGTTTAGCCTACTTTGGTACGGCAAAGTTTCAGTATTTGCTTGCTTATGAAATCAGCCAGTACAGCAGCACAGACAGAGAAATGACTGATAAATGGGTTGTTACTGGATGGCCAAGTGAAAGCGATGAATTATTGCCTGCTTTATATGGAAACACATTCACACACACTTAATATTTCACACAAACAACATTACGGCTGGTATTTCTAGATATGTGCTAGATCTACTTCGGCACCAGTGATGTATTTTGTCTGCTATTTGTAGTTAATAATATTGTCGGTGAATAATTTTGTTAGATATCCCCCAGGACACTTTTACCCTGCATTTGAATGTGGTATAGCATCATATGGTATCCATGCATCTCCCTTGGGAGTAATTGTTGCTATATATGGCTAATCAGCTTGTCAACATATAAGCACAATGCCAGTGTAAAGACATTGCTGCCTGGAGATCAGTATAGCAAGGCTAATCTTCCATTCAGAAACTGCAGTGTTATGTAAGATGAAATAGGCTGTTGCATAACATGTAGACTACTCACTGGCTAAATCACCCACTGTCCATTCACTTTACATACCCTGAGTGTCTGTGTCAGAGCGAGAACAGAGGCTTTGGCCGCCATTTTGGATCCAGATTACCTAGTCGTCCTATTTTACATTCTACCTTTCCAGCCCCCATGCCTCTTGACTGGAAATGATGCAGGGGGCTCATACATAAAGGGGAAGTGCAGACAGTGCTACATGTAGGTCATTGCGATTTGGTGCGGCTGGGGAAAAAGTGTAAGTGACAAAATAGTCTCTTCCTGCAGAGGATATGCCACCCTGCCTTCTTTCTGTTTCTATGGATTTTCTCTCTCTCTCTCTCTCTTTCTCGCTGCTCTGCCAACTCATTTGTATGTGTTTGCCGTGATCCCCGGCAGTCACCTTGAGAAAGTTGCCCCCATCTCCTCATCTTAATAGCACTTTATCCCCTCCCCTGCCTCCTTCCCTCCCTGCCACCTTCTCTTTCTTTTCTTTGCCTCTTTTCATATCTCTCATAGTGACAATGGTCACAGCTATCCATTCCTCCCGCACTGAAAAACAACAAGCAGCTGCTCTGACAAAGACTTGGAGCTCATAGAAAAATCAATGCATTAGAGAAAGAGAGAGAGGGAGAGAGATGTGGTGTGGGTGTATGCGCGTTTGTGTGTCTGTGTGTGTATCTCCCATCCGAGCATGACTCACGCTGGGCTTGCCCATTTGTCCTGCAGTATACACACACTGGCAGTAAGCCAAAACACTGTGGAGGGAAACAACATTTATGGTGATGCTAAAGACGTAGAGAGAGAAATAAATCAGGGTAAACATCATCCGTTATAATCCCGATTATGTTGTCAACTAGCAGCAAAACTCTTTTCACTCAGTCTCAGCGGTTGGCCCGGACTCACACTCCAATCTCAAACGCACAAAGAATATAATCACACACTCACAGGCATATAAACACATACATGGTAACACAGATGAATTCTGAGCTGATCATTTTAGCAGGGTGCTGGCTGATTTGTGCCGTAGAGACTGGAGATGGATGGCATCCTTCAGCTCAATGACCATCAGACCCGGGGGCTTGAATCCCACCTGATCAACCTGCCCTCACTGTAGACACACATCTGCAAACATCCACACAAACACACAGGCATCCTCTTGCATGTGAACGCACACGCTCACATACACACACACACACACACACACAGGCGCTTATGCAAACATGAGAACGTCCTTGAGCAAGGTTACACTGAGCGCTGCCACGCAAGCCCCTTGTTTACAAAGCTGCAGAAAGCTGATGGACACACACACACACACACATGCAGGGACGAATACATACAGGGGTTTGTGTATTTGTGTATATGTGTTATTCCAGTGGCTTGGCTCCAACTGATCACACACACCACTGGAGTAGGCCTTGCAGTGCAGCCGCCATGGTTTGTGTCTGATCCTGTCGTGTGTGTGTGTGTGTGTGTGAACACTCAAGATCATGCACAACAAGCTTTGACGTGGATCCAAAACATCTGTGGTTGCGCATGTGTGTGTATCTGAGGGAGTAAGAGGGATGACATTCGGATTTGATATAGATCCAAACATCGGTGTCTGCATGAGTGTGTGTGTGTGTGTGTGTGTGTAGTTTCCACCTGCCGTCCTCCAGCTGCAGTGCTTTGAGACCAGCCAGACAGGCCTGTTTGTTGACCCGGCTCAGGTCGTCTCCCAGTATTAGCAGAGAGGTCAGCCCAGTGTAGGTCATAGCTACATGACCACTGTCATATGGATGGAGCAC
>OMLF01035329.1:5398-16141 GCA_900302615.1 Holocentrus rufus
AAGCCGATATACTCACTGTCATCATCTTTGTTGCTTCCTCCCCTCTCAAGACATGGTAAAGTATAAATTCCAGGTGTAGACAGCGGTGATGGTGTTGAATGTTTTATGGCAGATTTATTTTCAGGGCGGGTGGTGGGGCTGGATTCGCCGCTACCCGGAGAAATTACAGAGAGCCGGCGGATTATTCAGTCCAGTCATCGCTCTGTGTGTAGTCTATCCACCGTGGAGCCGAGCGGAGTCTGAGTCCCAAGAAAAAAACGATAAGGAAATAACAACGTGGACGACTTAAAATCCCCGGGTGCAGGTCAATGCCGCTCCTTTCCTCCGCGGCGCAGATGCCAACCAAACAGTTCAGCTGAGCCCGGCTGCGCTCACTCGCTCCCACGTCGCCCGGTAAATAAATAGTCTGTGAGTTAAGTGCGTCCCCTTATACTGTGGGCGTGCATACGTTTCAGAGCTCTCACCCAACTAACTCAGCTAGCGCACAAACATGTCTTAAAACTGAGCGCAAAAAACAAGCATGCTCCTGCCGCTGCTGCCGCTGCCGCTGCTGCTCCCTGGCACCGGTCTTTTTTTTTTCTGGAGGCTCTTAACGCCGGCTCTCTGTCGCAGCCTGCAGCTCCGAGGAGAGGAGAAAGTGACGACGACAAAACACACTCAAGCCCAACCTTCTGCACCCACTGACCTTGCAAAGGATGGCTGAGAAATAGAGAGATGGAGGGAGAGAGAGAGGGAGAGAGAGAGAGGAAACTATCGAGGTGAATTATTTAACATACCTCTGGTGTTCTGAATTCTCAATATTTCCAGAGCTGCTTTCTGTCACTGTGTGAATACATAAGGAAGCTACATCAACCTTGGGGATCTCAAGGACCCTTCTGTTGTCATATCTCCTGTTTCAAGTCACTTGGCTTCACACATCTCAAGTAAAGGCTATCTTTATTGTCTTATTCCAGTCTGAAGGCACCACATGACATAGTGAAAGGCCTGTTCAGTTCAGTTCAACCACATGACACAATGACAGCAGGTAGTCAACTTTTATTTTATACTCATCTTTAAAGAGATTGTGTCATAAAATGTTAGATGACAACATTCAAGTAGACATGAAATGACTATGTGGGGATACATGCATGCCCACCTGCACATATGCACACACACACAAGCAGATGGCAGCTGCACTGTCAGATCGGAATGGGAGGGGTTAACACAAACATCACAAAATCTTCATGTTGCACTACATTTCCTCGCGTAGCAGCTGGAAACGTACGCACACAGACGTGGAGAACGAGCTAAATGTCACCGGGCCCGGCAGACGCAAACGTACTTTAAACCATTTGTGTTGTGATTAGAAATTGGACCGACGCCTCTTGCGTGGCGCACCAAATGCTGCTGCCGTGCTCCAGCGAGGTCGCCGGATCTCCCAGTGAGTCAGCTTGGTTCCAGTCCGCTTCTGCTCTGCGCGGCCGGCCGTGTGCAGCCCAGATTTGTACTTGTTTAAAGGATGGGAGCTGTCTTGCGATACGGCACGCTGAATGTATAATAACAGCACAAAAGGAGTCCATCCATGTAATAACAGAGCAGCACTTCAAAGACCCCTGGCTGAGCCTCTCCTTACTCTACAGTAGGGACACCACTAGTGGAGATCGTCTCCAAAGGGAAGACAGCAGGAGTCCAGCCCCATTCCCACCACCCCATTCCCCACTGCAGCTTTCAACTCCCCTATCTTCTCCTCCACTCCTCCCCTGTTCTTTCCCTCCCAAATTCCCCAAACATTAATCGGTCACAGTGAAGCGAGTGAAGTGAATAGTTAACTGAATGCCCTCCAGGAGGATAAGGCACTTTTGGGGGTTTATCTTGGAGAGAATGGGAGGACTATGAGTTAATATGCTCACCAGGCAATTAACTTATCATTAACTTGTCAACAGGAGGCCAATATGGTTTGGGCTGCACGAGATGCCTTGGATGTGCACGCACGCGCGCACATACACAATTTGGCTCCTTTGATGTTTCCATTTCCTTTTAGAGTCAAAGCCACTACATACAGTTTTAACGTGGAAACCCTCGCCTCGACGAATTGTTTCACGAAACAACAAAAGCAGCAACAAGCTGGGTGTCAGGGCAGCCTGTCTAACAACTGATGAAGATGTCCGTGGTATGTCACATCAAAGCCCCATGATCGATGTCTTCTTCACACCTATGAAAGGAAGCTGACTTTTACTGTACTTTTGATTTAAGAGGTGGTCAAAGAAAGTTCACCACTCAACATCATTCACAACTCCACCCCAGGCACCTTGGATCAATCACTCCCTCCTTTTTGTTTTTTTCCTCCCTGCCCCGCGGTACCGAGGAGCAGAGCCACGGTGTCTGTCAAGCTGCCATTCGTTGGGATTTACCAATCACCAAGGGGAAGAGACGGGTGGAAAAACAGCCCCGTCTAGATGTCGAGTATCCGGGCAGGTTATGCTCTATCTGCCTGCCCATCAGTCCGTCCACACAGAAACTATCTAGCAGGAATCACTGAAGGCCCATTACTGACGGAGAGATAAGGCTGGAGAAAAGAATGCCCCTCAGATAATACAGAAAAGTCAGGGAACATCTTCCTCTGCTTATATCTGTCTCACAGGCGTTTAAAAAACAGGGAGCTCCTGACAGTCGGTGAGAAATTGAAGCTGTCTCTGCCTCGTCAGGAACTCACCAACTCTAACGGAGAGACACAGAAAGTGACCTTGGAGGATTCTCTCTCTCTTTCCCGTCCCCGCCCTGTCTCTCCCTCTCTCTCTCCCTCTCTCTCTCTCTCTCTCTATTCAGGGACCGAGGGAAAGAGGAAGAGCCTACCTTGAAATAAGACTCGACCCGAACCAGACGACAGAAAATGAAGCGTCAGAAACATGACTGTGGTACAAGGCCAGACCTGCAGTTGGGAGATGTCCTGCTTGGTTATGAGAGGCATGCAGTCTCGTGAGGCCAGACAATAGACTCACCACTCAGGTGTCTCGCCATGTCATGTTTTTTTTCCTCACATAAAGAAGACCCAATCCTCACTGCCATGAAAGAAATCTTTACATACCTCACCAAATATGACAAACTTCTTGAATCATCCCTTTAATCAGTTGTAACACCTAGATAACCCTCTAGCCTCTACACAGAAAATTATAGTCTTACTATTTATTACTCACTGCCTATTAAAGTAGAGTTATGTGTACTAGACTCTGAAAAAGTGAGGTCTATATGTCATGGTAAAAGTGGAAAAATGATGAATGCATACTCTCAAGAGAATGGTTAATTTTTTCTGTGAAGATGTCTTATTCCTCTTTATTTGCAGGTGATTTCAAAAATCATCAATATTTCAAGTAAAACCTGTAAAATCAAATGCAGAGAGATGACAACACTGAAACACGGGCAATACACAAAGCAAATTGGACCATGGAGGACACTGAACATCCACTTAGACAAAACAAATGACTCCCATCTGGATGCAGATTTGGGACTCCACAAAAACATTCATCCTCATAACTGTAAGACTGATTAAAAAATGCACCTTGATCAATACTTTCAACCCCATTATATACATGTTGGTGTTCCTTCTTGTTAATTAATGACAATATGATGCAATGTCTATTGTTTAACCATGCTGTTGTTTTAGTGTAATGATGTTACTTTTTACTGTTGTACTGTATTTCTATTTTGCCACTGATGACTGAACAAAGCATATCTCCAAAAAGGCCAAATAAATAAGAATCAAGAATTTTGATAACCGAGGCCAAAAAAGCGAACTGATTTTACCTCACAATGTTGTAATGTTGCATGAATGAATCTCCCATGCCTTGCAGATCTCAGTTTACTACAGAAGCCAATCTGAAACAGTAATTTGCCCATCTGGTACAACAGAAGACTGCGAGAGCGCCTCCTGTGACTTTAACCAGCGCTTTTCCACTCACATTAATCAGAAATATACATGTTTACTACGGTTACCTTGGGAAATGCTTACATTTACAGCCCTGGCATTTCTGCACCTTTACCATTTCCCCACATTTTTCCTTACCCAGAACATGTACAGTACACAAAGTGCTACTTTAAAATCTTCTGCCCGGAGACAGGCGAGGCAGTAGGATGTAGAGTGTGTTTGATGATGAATAGAGATGTCAGATGGCCACAATAGAGGGCTGACCCTTAACTGGCAGACTGACCTGCCATTCTAAATAGAATGGGTGGCCAAACCATTGAGGCCGGCCATCAATCTTTTCCCAAACACAATGATGATTTACTCCATTCAAACTAGACCTACTGGAGGAGTAAAAAGGAAGGGAACAAAAGAGAAGTGTGTGTGTATGTGCATTTTCTCTGTGTGCTTCATTCCTCAGGCACCTATGTGCATGTGTGTGTGTGTTGATTTGTGTGCAAGAGCATATCTTCGTGGTGTTGTGCATGCATGCCCTCTTATGCATATCGGTGTGCCTTTGTAATATGAGTTTGCAATTGTGTTTACATGATCCGCTTAAGATCACTGCTTGTATCAAACTGTACCGTTCACACCTGGCTTTCATATCAATGTTCTCTTACATTTCATGCGGTATATCTAGCCAACAGTATCAGCTGCTAACGAAGTGTGAAATTAATTGTGAGAGCAACATCTTGTCCAGCGTATATACAAGCACTCACCACTATTAGATCCATTTAAATGGGAAGCACGTTGGGCGCCAGTCTGCGGTATAGCATGTGCGGCGTAGAGCTTGTCGTGGAAAGACGACGGACTCAGACTGACCAAATTTGTTTAATCGAGCTTGGTTTATAGAGGCTAAATGAATCACTCATAAGTAGACAGCAGTTTGCACAGTTTAGCATTCATCAGGAGGCTGCAAACCCAACGTAGCAATTATACAAAACACCAGCACGCATATGGCCGTCACCCCAAATAAAGTGAGAGGGAGATGAAATAGTGCTAAGTGTGACAAAGAAGGAGATAATGGTAAAGTTGTGGGGTAGGAGGAAGGGAATTACAGTGATGAAGAAGAAGTTGATGAAGATGAAAATGTTGGTAATCATGATGTTGACAATCACCATAGCAATCAGATTGATTACAGCCTTGCTTATACTGATGAAAATGATAGTTTATAGGATTATGGTTACGAGTAAGGGGACGATCACGATGACAAGCATGACTAATCAAAACCAATACGGTCTGAATGCTTTTGAACACTTTAATAAGACAAAATAGAAGCGCGGGGAAGTACTTTCCTTAATGGTTAAAACAGCCGAGCGCTGGCTGTTTCACAGTGTAAGTCCAATCAAAAATCTCTCTGCAGTCGGGAATCTAAATTCAGTCCCAACCTCCCCAGAGGGCTGGAACCAGCCGAGTTGGAAAGAGTCAGCCAAGTCATTAATGAAGTTATGACCAGAGTCACCGGTGTGGCAGACTAGATCTTAATCGCCTGTAAGAGTGGAGGGCTGAGACCCACTTCAGACCCATTTCATCCAACTACACTAACGCTAATTAGTAAGAACGAAGGGGAGGTATGTAATCTGTTCAATTAGCCCGGGCTGAGGACGCCTCCTGTGGGGCTGAGGAGAAATTTAGGTCCAGGACTGTGTGCTGTTACCCAAGGCCACTCTCATGAACCGCCGGGGAGGGAGCTAAAGGTTTATATGATGATCGCGGTGAGACATCTGTTCATGCAGTTCTTCTCTATTAAACTCACACTTACCACATCTCTCGCACACCCTCTCTGTGGAATGCGACGAAGGTTAGGGCTTTTCTTTTGTGCTCCCTTTCCTCTTTACATTCCCCTACGCCACACTGCCCTCACCTCGTCCAATTTCTGCAACGCGGCAGAAAAAACATCCTCAGTTGTTAAAGAGTCAGAGATAGAGACGGCGACTCGGAGTGTGTCAGGTCCCAAGCCCCAGCCTCTCCGCTGCTCGCCTGGCACCCCTCCACGGCTGTTTCTGTGCCCTGTCAGCAATACAGCCAGGCAAGAGATGCATCCACCCTGCCCTGCGCTCAGCTCCGCACCGTGCAGCACGCAGATGTCCACACAATTTACTGCCCACACCAAATTGGATCACGTCTCCGGTGTTTTGTGCAGGCCTCACACCTGCTGTTCTCCACCTTCTCTCATAAACGACTAAACACCGAGAGGTTGGGGGAAGAGAGATGAGAAGCAGTGGGAGTTGATTTAGGGAGGAAATTAAACCAGAATCGACTGAGATAGAAAAATGAAGAGAGAAGGGGAGATGGTTGATATGAAAAAAGGAGAGGCTGTCTTGTACTTCTGAGCACTGAGTCCTCCTCCGACATGCATGCATCCGTGATAAGATTTTACGTCTGAGCCCAAGGTTGTTAGGGGAAAATAGGCCATGAATATCTACATAGTCTGCTGGTTTCGGTTCCAGCCCTGCACCAACACAGCCACTGATGTTCTACAGCTTGTTCAGCCATGTTGTCTGGCAGGTCGCCAGAGCATTGCAAGGGTTAAACAAAATCTGGCATCTAATCAGCTGTAATGTGACAAGCAACTCCATAATATACCTGAGCTGTTGGTGGTGACAGGCTGTAAGGTGTTATTACAGTAACAGTAGCAGACGATGTGTGTTTGTGTCTGTATATTTGTGTTGACACATACAGTACATGTGTGTATATGTGCACCCCAAGGGGCCCTGAAGAGTGGCAGCACATCGTCTAGACCAATTATTGATCTATCCTGGGCCGCCATGTGTGAGATGCCACTCCACTTCACCTCCCACTCAGACATGAGCCTCACAGCTCATCATTGGAAAGATAGCCAAGAGAGAGGGACCGAGCAGTAATAGTCTAAAAACAAGGCTAGACTGTTTATTTCGACAAGAAGCAGAGTATTTTCATAGGAGAGTGAGATATCTTGCAAGTCCTTGACACAAGCCTCCATGAGACAACAGGATGAAGTGGAAAATTTGGCTTAAAGTATGAGAAGGAGAATGTTAAAACAAACGCTGAGATTGGATGAGTATTGAAAACTCTTTGGAAGTTTCGCCCATTTATCATCTTACCAACTATTATAATATGTGACAGGAGGATTGACACCAAATCATCTCAGTGATCTGGTAGATAGTACCTCTGGCACACAGGGTGTTAAGTAATCACTGGGGATATATATGATCCCCAAAACTGAAAAATGAGAAATTGTTGCAGCTCTAAGGCAGAATAGTTACTCAGTTTTTAATAACACGCATAAACAGACAGATAGATAGATAGATAGATAGATAGATAGATAGATATAGAGACACATAGCAAATAAAAATGTCCCTATAGCACAAAATGTTCCAGTGGCAGTTCTGTTTTGCAAACTCTTAGATTACTCATTTTGTCCTCTGCCCTACTACGTGTTCACATCTTGGTTATCTGGTGTCAGAATCTTCATTTAATTCACTATTTTTAAATTAATCTTTGCACATGGATACTTCTACTTTCCCCTGTTTCGCTTACTTACTACTATGGAATAAATAATTTCATCCTTTTGTTCCTTTTGACATCAGTCAGCTTCTTTATAGTTTGCAAGTTTCATTTTTTTTCCTTCTGTTTCTGAGGTTTTACTTACGCACCTGAGATATTTTCTCCTTGGACTCGAGCCAAAAGAGCACAGACGTTTCCACATACTCATTTATCCTGATGTCATTTTCAGTGTATGGCGTTTTCTCTTCAGACAACAGTACCAAAGACCGTGTCCTTACACTGTTATATATTTAATTTGTAGCCTTACAAGGAGCTAGAGTTACTGAAACCATGCTTGAGTGCAGGCAATAACTTCTACAGGTATGTAACATATAATAACACATCATCTGCATACAGAGCCAGTTTATAAAGTTCTGTTATTTTTACACCTTTGGTTTTGCTTGTCATCCTAATACTAAAGCTTGATAGCAAAAGCAAAAATTAAAGGATTCAAAGGATCCCCTTGTCAAATCCCAAGTTAAGTCAAGTCAGCTCACAGATAAGGCTGCATTCGCTCTGACCTGTGCACTTAATGTTTTATTCATTTCCTATAACCATTTGATAAAGGCATCCCAAAATTGCAAAAGTTATCTAGAGACGTTGGATAGAAAACAGCATCATATGTTTGCCCACTGGCTATATATCAATGAACACTTGAATATTATTTTGAAAATCAGTTATAATTCCCACATTTCAAGTCATGAGTGGATTTTTTCCCTTTGTTTATTCATTGCAGTCTTAATTCCATCTGAATGACCTAATATTCTCTTCATTCTGTTTTCCTCTGTTATGACTGACCTAATATGATTTTTATCCTGTTTTTCTGTAACTGTGGTATCTTGAGTCCTTGGATGTATTCTTTAAATCTTGTGGGAATAAATAGCTCTTGAAACGACGCAGCTACTTGAGACATTTTATAAATTCTCCTGGTATTTCTGCTTTGCCCTTTACAGTCGTACTCCTGGCTTGGTCTTTGATAAATAGTGTGTTTGATTTTGTCTGTTATTTCAATTTATAGGCAAGGATACCAAAATACTACTATCTTTGTTAGTGCCTTTTCTATCCTTTCGGTAATAATCTATAATTCCTTTCCTAATTCTTTCCTAATCATCAAATCAACATGACTACCTCTTGTCTAAAGCTCCATTTTCAGTCTCTTTATTGATTATTGTAACTCATTTGCTCTTTTCGCCAATCTGTTTTTAAATAGTGACAGCAGCAGCCCTCCAGTCGAGGTTCACCTTTGTACAGTAGTTTTATCTACACAATCTGATGATGTGATTTGGTGTATTACAGTCTTGAACTCTCGATACAATGATGTAAACATTTAAAAAAATTGAACCTCGAGTTTTTATAATAAGACTCTGAAAAGTCCAGTTTCTTTCTCTTTCTTTTCTGCTGCCTCTCTCATTATTTTTGCTGCCAGTGGCCTACAGAACAGTGCACTCTTTGTGTGAACACATGGGTCCGTTATCAAATTTAGATAGCCTGCAACAATAGTTATGCCTTGTAAGTTGGCATTTCAACAAACTTCTTGCTCAGGGCGTTCCTGCAGGGGATTCAACAGTGAAATCGTTACATCATCGATCTCCCAAACCGCTGTTACATATCAACCATTTTCATCTGCTGTCTCCTTTTCAAGACATTCAGTAAATATCCTTTTTCTCTTTTAAACCAAATCTCTTCAGTCTTGTTGACGTTGTTTGCATATAGGAGTGACCACATCCTCGTGTCCATGTATGTATGTACTGTCTTGCACATTCACATCATAGAGTTCAGTATCACAGTTTACTGTCAAGGACAGAAACATAACATCAACTCCAAGTCAGTTTGATTTCATTGCAGTATTTTCATACTTCCCATTTCAATGCAGATGGGAGACGCTTTCAGAGATTAGTTAAATGATGAAGTAATTTAGGAGACAGTGCAGGAAATGAGATCAGATTATGAGAGTTTAAATCATAATAGCCTGCTTCTTCAAGTGGATTATATAACACAACAGTGATGATTAGAGCTAATCCATGACCACAGAGCAGGGATAATGGCAGAATCAGTGAATAAGTTGCCAGAGTGCGTAAAAAGTGATTGTTTGGTTTCAGTAATCACATCTGTCGTTTGTTAAATGAAGCCATGCTGAAGTGGCCTGGGTAAATATTAGACCGAGAGGTATTGGCTTGGTCAGTGCAGCCTGGCTAGGTTAACTAATGGCAGCTGGAACAGGTTCAGGATCAGAATCAGTGAGGCTATTGGCAACTGTACCATCGCCAAAACGAATAAAAGGCAGAGCACTCTGGTGTGAACCAACTGAGAGATCCATAATAGAAACCAGCCACTCCAGCAGAGACATCAGAGGTGGTGCAAACTGCTCCTGGAGGTGAGGAGGGAGGCCTCACCAGAGAGGGTCTTCGCACCATCAGCATGTATAAGATGTATAACAGCCCCACCATCCCCTCATATAGCTCATCTGCTGTCTTTAATTTTTCACTTTCTCCCCTAATTACAAGCTCTTGCTGAATCATGTGTGTCTTTCTTTCATCGTCTCTGACCCTGTTCTTCCCTGTTCCCAGCGTATTGTCTCGTGCACTCGTCATCTTTCTTTCTCCATCTCTCTCCTCCTCCTCCTCCTCTAGGCTTCTAGTGCTCTGTGTATCATCAGAGATGGCTGCTCAAGTGGCTTGGAGGGTAAATAGGCATGAGGGCACCAAGCCCACCGCTCCCTGCTAGAGAGAGGGGGGGATCATCAGCAGAATGTTGTATTAGAAAACCAACCTGGCAAAAGAAATCAAACAGCAAATGGGCCTTGCGATAGGCAGCGTTGAATCATTCAAAAGCTGGAAAACAGTGTGTGTGTGTGTGTGTGTGTGTGCATCTGAACACTGGTCTGTACATGCATGTGTGGGGAATGACTTTGCAACTTTGTGCTACATTTAGCACAATGCCGGCCAGCGGAGGCAAATGACTACAAGTAATGTAAAAGCCTTTGTCACCTAGCAACAATGTTCTCATTTGCAATACTTTAATGGATTTTGACTGGATCAATTTACAGAAAGGACAGGTCACTGGAGGAAAACATATGAGAGGAAACTCTGCGCAATGCCACTTGTATGTATGGCACAAACCATTCAATCTGTATGTTAATCTAATCTACATTTGAAAGCACTGGTTGTTCATCAACAAATAAATGAAATCACGGTCAGTGTTTGAGGGTGTGTGTGTGTATGTGTGTGTGTGTGTGTGTGTGTGTTCATATGTAGGAGGTTGGGGGGAACAATGTAG
This sequence comes from Holocentrus rufus, assembly GCA_900302615.1. NCBI lineage: Eukaryota > Metazoa > Chordata > Actinopteri > Holocentriformes > Holocentridae > Holocentrus > Holocentrus rufus. The sequence goes on from OMLF01035329.1 coordinate 16,137, forward strand.
GAGGA